>VWPU01006229.1:0-31937 GCA_013398955.1 Callaeas wilsoni
GGAGCGGCGCGGGCGGTGCAGCCCCGCCGCCGCGCCCTCGCCCCGGACGGGGGCCGGGCCCTCGGCCCCGAGTCCCACGGACGCAGCAAGAACGCGAAAGCAACGCCCCGTGCTTGGTCTGTGCAGTCTGTACATAAATCTACCACATGCACGTAAAAAAAGGCTTTTAGTTAAACACCAAATGTTAGGGCTTTGCTAAAAGGCTGAATTCAGCGAGCGCCACTGGGAGAGATGCCCACGGTGCGATGCTGATCCCCCCTGATCAGAGTGCCTGACCCCAACTCCTCCTTACAGTAAACGAGGTCTGTTTGCTCCTGGGATTTGCCACTGAAAGCACTGAGCATCTAAGAACAAATTACACATAGTTACACAAAGTTATGAGCTGCAGCAATTCTCTGGTGCCATCAGTTTGCTTTAGACAGGGAACAGCATCTAAAATTATTGTTGAAACAGAGTTAGTGACAGAAATGTTCCCATATTGCGCTTAGATGGGGTGGTAATTTTTAAACAGAAAAAAACGAGAAATATTCACAGTAAACCAATAAAATTCAGAATGCTCAACTCCAAACTAGTACCAGTGGAATTTAGTTTTAACCCAAATTTAATCAGGAGAATTAGTCAGTTAGTTTAAATTCATTTAATTAGAGCAGAAAAAGCAAAAGCAAAAAACCACATCGAAAATATTTCCCCCTTGCACTTCCAGTTTGGCCCCTCTTACAAAAAAACTGCACTATGAACAACAAAGCAGTATTATGTGAGGTAAGTCTGACATTACTGGATCTTTAAATCAGGAATACTACTGGCAGTGAAAGCCATATTAAGAAAAGGCTTCTCACCTCACATGAGCAGTCGCAGAGGTCACTGGGACAAAGGTATGGATCACGAGGAAGTGAAGGCACATGAAAGAGAAAGCCAAGAAATGACTTTTTTACCTCTCCTCCCTAAGGAACAACACATTAAAAAGTCACAATCTCTGACTTTTTTTTCTCTATCTCTTGACATACAGGTAACATGTACGTCAGAGAAAGGTACCAAGTACTTCAGTATCTGATTAAGAGTACTTTCCTTCGAACTAATTTATCAAAACTAACAGCATAATAATAATAATTACTTAAAACTTCTGATGAAAGCTTTCTCAGTAAGATTCAATATGTGTAACTGGTATAAAAGGCTAAAACATCTCCAAACTTTCAAAAATTAAGAAGCCTTAAGAAAAAATGCATCTAGATATCCTTTGTTTTTACAGGATCAATACAAGTAGGGTCTGTCTCACTGCAAGATTAAGCAAAACTTCAAAAAGAAAATAGATGCAGGTTACTCTTATCTTTCACAAGATCTTAATGTAACAAATACATACCCTTCTGATTGCATGGAAGTGACCATGTGAAGTGGATTTCTTCTTGCAGATCTTAAATTCTGTTTAATATGTTAACAAAGAACTTAGATGTGTGGAAAAAGATAACCTGAACCAACTTGCAAAGTTTCAATGCATATGTAATCTTAGTTATAGAGAGCATATATTAAAATTGCTTAATTGATGAGAGACTTATGAAATACAATTTTTAAATTATTGTTCTGTTTGTTGTATCATAAAAGTAATGCAATAAAGGAGGCAATGGGCTTTGAGATGTGCAGAGCATGTCCATACATGACTTAACTGGCATTAGTTTATATTGTTTTGTCATAAATAGTATCATTCCCACACAGGCAGTCTTTGTCTGTCCAAAACCTCTGTAACCCTCAGAGAAAAATCTTACTGCCAATACGCACAAAAGCCCCAAGTTCATCTTAGCACAGGCAAGAAACATTCAATTTGAAGTGAAAATGTATGGACACTTTCCTGGTAACAAGCCTGCACAACCTAGACCAGTACCCCGAGTCCCCCTGTTTGAGTGGGAGCGTGCGGGTGCCACCTCACTGCTCAGAGAGGGAGCTGGCACACCTGGGGTCACATACCGAGTACCTCAGCAGCCGTGTCCCGTGCTCCTGCATCTTCTCTGCTGAAATCCTTGTTTCTTTGCTCTCTGGAAAGCGTGGCTGCTCTTATTTTTTACTGGACTATCAAACCAAATGAAGGAGTGGAGGCACTCCAGGGACCTGTCCAATGCTGTAGCAAAGGAAAGAGTTATTAAGTAAAACCAATCAAATGGCAGAACATCAGGGTCAAGAAGATCCTACGCTGCTAAAAGGGACAGCAAAACCCCTACCATGAGTATTTTATATTGAATATTTCTAAGCAGTGTCATCACACTCAGCATGTTTCAGTCAGCAAGAAATACACAGAAGAGGATGATGCCAAGCAAGAGACCTTGAGAGATGGACCCAGCAGACCTAATTACCAGAAAGAAAACATGATCTTGACACTGTCTTGACCAGATTTTTTCTAGGACCAGATTATTAAATAAAATTTCCAAATTATCTGTATTTAGAATAGTTAACTTTCTTTTTTTTTTTTTAAATACAGTATTCTCCAGTGGTATTTCTGTTGTGTGACTGATACATTGGAGCATCTTCATTCACCCAAGGCTTCCAGTATGAATCAAACTTGCCTCTGGCACTGCTAACAGGATTCCAGACACTGAAATCTTGTAGAGCAAGACCCAGAACTTGTAATGCATGGGTTTTTAAAATTTGTCCTCTCTTCCTCAGCTGTTTTTTTGGTCAAGATGCATCTATCCTCCTACTGCCTCCTCAAACTGTGAGTTACCATTTTACCCACTTATTTAGCTCTACCTTTTTAACAAGTTTTAACATTATGAAAGCATTGACCTGGGGCCTTTAGTCAGTTTGTGCATAAACAAGAGCCCACTGATTTCTGTTGCTCCATTGGCTGGTGCAGCCCACATCCATCATTCATTAAGACCCACCTGAAAACTTAACAGATGGACCAAAATGAAAGTGATAATCTTCACACAAATGTTGCTGCAATAATTTACCATATGACCCTTTCTCATCAGTTCCTCCTGTACTCCTGCCAGAAGTTACCACTCTCCTCGAAGTCAACAGACAGAACCACATGCAATGCCATCACTTGCTGAATCATGTTAGATTTGTGGGTAATTTGAGCTTTAGGCAGTCATGGGATGTTTCTTAAGGAGTTCCATTCTTGCTAAATCATCCCACCCTCACACTACAATCTGTACCAACCCTGCTGTTCTTGGGGCTCCATCATGAACTATTATGAAAAATAACACATGGGAGAGTGCCAATCAGATTAATTCCTTGATAAGGTCATAATGTGGCAACACAGTTTGGCATGACCCAGAGGGAGCAAGTGAGAAGAAACTGGTTAAGCCAGGATTTTCACTAGAGAACTGCACATCAAATCTGTGCCCACATGCATGAGGTTTTGCACTGTGCCTGAGGCACAAGCAGTCCTTCCCTTCTGCCAGCTCTGCAACACAAGTAAACTTTGACAGGAAATGAGGTGGACTTTAGGATAATCAAGTTATAAGCCAAGAATTTATCTACCAAAGCAAGTGAAGTGAAAAGTGGTGTACTTACTCTGTTAATGTTTCATTATTTGCCCATTATTTTTACTCGGCCTAAGGAACATCTGCATTTGGAGAAATACAATGTGTATTAACAAGTTAATGTCCATCATCCTCTGGATGTCTCTTAAGGAATTATTGTGTGGACTGAAAATGACGTAACTATGAATAACTTTAAGAAAATGAGTGATTGAGTTCCTGTATATATATGTGTGTGTGTACATATATACGATTGTGGAGGAGGGAGAATGGTCATGTGTACCTAGAAAATTCAGGGCTGAACAGCTCTTTAAAAGAACATTTATTTCAAGTCTAGAAATTAACAAAAAAAAAAATTAAAAAGACAGAAAAATGGCCATCAATAAGGCTTAATTAGAACAAGAGACTGGATATACTAGAGGCTAAAGGGATGAAACAGCAGTTAAGGACTATTGTTTCAGTAAGACCAAGCCATTAAAAATAATTGCAACTACACAAAATACAGGACTAAGTGTGATTATCAGCTTTCATAAAGCACTGCCAATGCACTGATGTTTACTGACAAAGTTTTACCAGAAAAAATAAGTTTTAATGAAAAATGCTTTTTCTGTCCTTTCATGTAATAGGAATCAGGTTTACTGTGTGCACTTGATATTGTGACTACGCTTTTCATTTGTATTGTATTTTAAAGCAGAAATGAAACAGGAAATTTGTAAATTATAGAAAAATAAGAGTAAACACCCACTCAAAAATTGACAGCAATATGGAACTGTTATTGGAACTATGGATTCTTTTAATAAAGAACAGCCACTTACCTCATGATATCAGATTCTTCAAAACATTTATCAGTTAGAGTCTCAATATTCATGGGTCCTCATGCACCTGAATTTGAATTCTTTTGGCCAAGAGTGTGTATGCAGACTGCCCTTATGCCCTTGATGTCACTGTGTCCCCTTTCCAGATACAGAAAGAGAAGAACATAACTGTCTCTCAGTAGTAAGGAAGGCTGATTATGGAATACATAAGGAGATCACATTGCAAATAGAATAAAAAAACATCCTTACTGTAAGTAACAATTTCTTCTTTGAGATTCCTCACCCTCAGGGGTCATCTATATAGTAGTTCTGATCAACTGAATTAAATTGAACAAAAGTCCTGTAATTTTTGAATGGGAGCCTCCATGCAAGATTTACTCTGCACTAACTGATATCTTTTCAATTTATCCCTTCATTTAATTTGCTTGAATTTTCTTTAGTGCTATATATTGAGATGGCAGAACTCACCATGCAGGGTAACAGCAGTTAAGAGTTCACTGACTAACCATTTGAAGACAGTTTATGACATGCGAGATTTTATCTTGGTATCTCCAAGTTGAGCAATATGACCTGAGTGTATACACCAACCAGACTTGTTCTATACAGAAACACCAAGTTGCGTACACAGTTACACAAAGCTGCAGCAGCTGGTCATGCTAAGAGTGCACTCCATTCTTTATGCTGGTTGCTTTAAACAAGTTAATTCACACTAAAATGTATAAGAAAGAAAATAACATTCTGCTTCTCAGTCATCAGATGGTTTTGCATCTTGTTAACAATCACTAGGATTGAGCTTACTGGAAAATAATCTTATTGACTTTTCTAAAGGGTTGGGTTTTTCTAATACAATTAGTGACAAGGCCAAAAAATTTTTGGAAGATCATTATCATGTTAAATGCTTTTAATTGCAAGGTAACCAACAGCCTTTTGGAAAAAAACTTTGTATTTTGATCTCAGTTACAGTTGAAAGCCATCAAGAAACAGTCAGGAGGGCAGATGCTGCTTCTGACAATCACAGAAACTGAGCTTCATGAGATTCAATTTATATCGTAAACTTCTGGGCTGGAGCAGACACAAGTTCTCATGTAGTGTTTGGAAATAAAACAGTGAAAATAGGTAATGTTTCTTGTTTCAATATTTAATCCAAGCAGACACAGACACAGTTTATAAAATTACTCTATTGCATTAGAGTTCTATATAGCATTTAAGTTTTATGAATGTTTTTCCTTCAGTGTAGCATATATTCATATTCCAAAATATCTTTGCACAGTCTTTGTGCAACTACATGCTAAAAATCTGCAAATGCACACTTAACACTAAACAGCACAAAAAATACATTCTTTATCCATTCATATGCAAATTTAAAACATTTCACTTGGCAGATAAACAATGAAAAGTTATTTTAAAAAAATCAGAAACTACAAAAATGCGCACATAAAAGTCTTCCCTTTTGGATTTTTAGTAAAATACTGCTCTGTATAAGATCTAATGAAAAACTCCAGTGCTTAGAAAATACTTTATATCTATGAGAAAAAGAAATGCTTAAATTTATATCTGTATGAGTTAAACATAATGACTTTGTTAAAATATAAAAATGAAATCAAAGGGGACATGGCATAGATCAATGCAGATGTCACACCTACAAGGACATGTAAAACTGTAATTAACTGGGCACCAGGCAGTCACTTTCATAGAATAGATAAACTAAAAATCAAGGACTAATACAATATGCAGCAGCTACAGAATAAAGGGTTTAACCACCTATATATACTACACATAGCAATTCCACTTGAAGAGGGAGCAGAAATCTTAGTTTGAAGTAGCATAATTAATAAAAATTGCTGTGTTCACTGGCATGTGAGTATAATATCCTCCATAACTTTGTTTCTCAAAAATCTGCATAAATTGGCTACACAGACACATCAAAATTCTGTGATGCAAGAGTCTAACAGAGCCTCATCTCTGTCACGGCAATTTTCAAACAGGTATTTTCTCTTATGATTAGATCACTCCGATAGATACAGTGGAGTAATTAAATGTCACATAACCTCTTATAAAATAACGGCATGGCAGCATCATGTCAGTCTCCTCTTGCTAATGACAATAAAAAACCAAAATATACAACTTTCCCTTCACAGAATATGGCTTTGAACCTCTTGAGACTAGATGACTATAAAGAGAACAACAAAATCAATGTAATTTAAGACTATATGTAGACTACTCCACAAGTTTTGTAATACTAAGTAAAATAAAATAAAATTTCTTAACCTTGTTTTTACCTCTGTGATCCTTTTGATAGGGCTTGCTGCTATTCTACAAATACTGCTGAGACAACAACTGTTTTGGAGAAATGAAAATTAAAAAAAACTATAACACAATAATAATGTGAAAATTCATAGTACACTAAGAAATGGAGGCAAAAAAAAAAAAAAGAAAGGAAGTCCACAGACTTGCAGACCCAGAATGAAACCTATTCAGAAGCACCAAATGAATCACTCAAGTATGCTTTATTTCTGGTTCCTGGGCCTTAGAGGAAAAATACTTCTTTTTCTAGAATAGATTAGAATAAAGAAGAAAAATGAAATTTAATCAATGCCAGTAAGCAGCACCAACAGAGGTTTCAAATTTTTTCTTAGACAGAAGATTTTATATTAATGTCCATAAGAATGGTAATGTGGGTTAAGAACCTTTGAGCCTTCTTTTTTTCCTATATGAACAAAGAATCCCATAGTTCTGTCCAAAAATTCAAGTCAGCTTTTTGTCTGAATATTCTTATGGAACCAATAGGAATACTTTCTGATAACTTAATTCCTGTGTTGCAAAATTCTCTCACAAAACTAAAAAAAAAACCATTAAAAGTCACTAGTAACAAAAAATAACCTGCTACAGAGAAGGTTTCAGGGCACAGACTATTGGAGAAAGAAATGGACTCTAAGTAAACAGAACTTTGACAGCCATCTGGCAAAATGGGACATCCCTAAACTCTGGCCTTTTTTATAGTTTAGAAAAAAAAAAATCAGGATATCACAAGCATTTAAGAGGCTATGCACATCTGTAGTAGATAACTTTGTTATTTTATCATCAGAAAACAATTAAATTGGTAGAAGAAAAAAAATTAAATGTACTTTACCGAAGGGGTCTCTACTTTGCAAATACAATTTTTTAAATTCAATACATCCTATAAATTAAACTCCTAGAACAGACTGTGCAAGAGCAACCACTTTTTGCCAGTCCAACACCAGACACACAGTAACACCTATGTTCTGAAGGCTGTAAAGCTGCTGCCCCCAGTACAAAACCCAGCAGTTTGTACTTAGAGTGGATTTGGCAGTTTCTTTGTAGTCGGCTTTTAGTTACACTGATTCAACTCAGAAGGACCTGCAGAGCCAATATAAAAGCTGCATTTAAATAATTTCTCCTTTCTGTCCTATTACACTATTTAAGAACAAGCTAGAGTACAAAATGTCATGCTAAACACAGTTAGATGCCCAACTTATTACTGCTCCATATCCCTCCCAAAAAGCACATCCAGCCTGAGTTAAGATTGCCACTGTTATTGCTGCTTACCCAACATTGTCTGTAAGCCACTGTTTAGAAACCGAGGCACAAGGGATGGCGTGGCAACCCTAACTCAGTATTTCCTGGCTTTTACTAATTTATGTGAAAAAAATTAAAGTTTCAACATAATTTTTATAGTTTTAATGACAACCTGAAAATCATAGCAAATAAAATGTATTTCCTTCTATATTATACTTAAAGTGGCTGGTCTTTTTAATAGAGATTTCTGATTTTTTTAAATGATAGAACATAACAGTGGGGAAAGAGTTAAAGATAAAATACACCTAGCTACCAGATTTATTCTGAAGATTTTGGTGCGCCAAAATTGACAGCCAGTTTTCTTGGCTTTCGCTTGCTGGAAGTGTTTGGTGTTGATTTGTTATGAGGAACACTTGGAGTAGCCACATTGTCTTGAAATGAAACAGTGGATTGAGCAGCTTGAGGAGATTTTAAAGGAGCTGAAGAACTATCTTGCTGAATGTGGTCAGAAGACATTGGCTGTTCATTCTTTAGTGGTGCAGCTTGAGGGGAACTCTGAAACTCCTTGAGTTCAAAGTTTTTCTTGCTAGCAGCCCTTTTTTTAGTTACCTTTAAATTAAATAGATATTATTTAACAGAATGCATTCTCAAAAAACTGCAAATATTTCACTTTCAGAAAACATGCATACATAATAATTTTCTAATACTAAACAGTACTTCACAATGGGGGTGTTGTTGCATTCGTCTTGTAGGCGAATTTTTACGAAAATACAATATTAAGACAAACCTGCTGCTCTTACCTGGAGAGGTATAAACTGGTTGTGAGAACCAACTGGTATAGTTCCTGCAAGAGACACATTTCCTGGATAGGAGCCAGGATAATAATGCTTAGGCACTGGAGCTCCCCAGGACACTGGACCAAACATGTGAGATGATGGAGGCATCATATTAGCTATGAAAATAAGAAACTTTTAGCTCTCTTTCCTCAAAAAAAAGATACAAACTCCCCAAGAGTCCAGGACTACCCCACCTACATCTGTCTGCATGTTGTTTATCTTTCCAGTCAAGCCTCATATGTTTCATATTTACTTCAAAATAGCTAAGTATTTATTTATTATCAAAAGCCCCCAAACAAAAAGAACTACATCTAGATGACAACACAATTAAGAGCACTAAAGTCATGGTATCTGCATTCCAGAGTGCACATAATGTGGGATCTCCACATCCTCAGCTGAGCCAACTGTATTAGCAGAAGGCTGCAAGTTTAGGCCATCATTTTATAACACAGTGACAACAAAGAAACCCCACAGAAAAGAGATGTAGCAGCTGCTGTATGGGTTTCTAGGATGCTGCAACGATGCTGACTCATTAACTCCTAGCTGTGAATGGGAACATTAGTGAATACAAAACAGCTGGGAGCCAGAAACAGCACCAAGACTTTTAGCAATTTTTGGGGGTTACTCACCATGCATATGTTTGGCAGTGTACAAGAGGATTGTGATGTAGCACTTCAGTCAAAGTTGGTTATAGACAAATAAAAACATTATTGCATGGAGAAACATTAACTATATGGGATGGGGGGAAAATCCATGTAAAAAATCAAGGAAGCTATTTCTTACAAATTCTGGACTGGGACTATCTGCTTTGAAATAACTGTGTTGTTTTGAAGGGATAAAAATGGAAAAAGCACCTAAGACTGAATGGATAAATACATTCTTGAGAAAGAGAAATAATTAAGATATAATTCTTTATACTGAATTAATCTTCACATTGATGAGAAGAGGACCATTAACTGTTTTCAATACTGTTCACACACCTGAAGACAAAAAATGGGGCTTTCTGGAAAGTATTCATTTTCATTTCCACAATTAGAGGATATTGTGATATTATTTGAAATGTGTACTAGTCAAACACCTACCAGGGGGCTGTGCAAATACTGGAGGAATTGATCCAGGTGGTACAGGAACTCCTAGTGGTTGATAATTTGGAAACACTGGTGGAGGCGGAGGCGAAGCGAAGTTTACTCCTATAGAACTCTATGAAGAAGGAAACAGAGGTTTACCAACAGATGCAGTGCGCCACAGAGAAAGATTTGAAGAGATCTTTTACATCCTCACCAAGCGCTGTAAAGCAAAAAGCGCGGCTTTCTCCTTTGCTTCAGCTTCAGAATGACACTGTGGTCCGTGAACCAATAAACCATTCGACAGTTTTATGTGGCAAACTGTCATGGTCTAGAAAAAAGAGAGAAAAGATTTTTGAGGGAATTTCTATTACTAAAAAACTGTGAGACAGAAACAGAGATTTATTTGTTTGTTTGTTTTAAAAAAAGGCAACAAAGGGAGCTAAGGTTTATTTTCAGAGAGATTTCAGTGGTCAGTCCAAATATTTAATATAGAACAGTTGATACAAAGTTGAGAACTTGTACTTTTGCAGAAAAAACGTTTTACCTGTGGTGTTTTTAGGAAAGAGAAATCTGGTTGCGACATTCCAAGAAGAGAACAAATACGAGAAAGTTCAGAAACAGTAGACAGTGCAGGCTGTGGACAAGTGAAAGGGTGACCTCCAGTTTCTATTGCTGGTGTGTTCTGGGGGCCTCCAGGGCTATGCTTGTTCATATAAGCAGCTGACAAAGGGGAAAAAAAAAAAAAAAGCTGTATCACAATTAATTCCATAAATAAAAGGAAGGTAACTTTTTTTTTATTAATATATAAAAAAAAAAAAAAAGAGCTGTATCACAATTATTTCCTTCACTAAAAGGACGGCAACTTGGTTATTAGCAAAAGACAAAAAAAAGGTATTTGATTTTTTTCCTGATATTTTCATATTGTTTAACAAAAACCAGGAGACTGTATCTGAAGAAAGTTTTAGATCCAAATATAGAACTGAAAAAAGATGGAAATTTTATTACTATATTTTGATAAAGAGTACCCTGCTGAAACTGCGTTCTAAAATGTCACTACAAGGTGAAGCTCTGAATTATGAGCTGATGGTTAAACATACCCATTTTTTTTGTTGGTCTGTATTGCACAGCAGCTCCATGGCAATCCTGTCTACTAGAGGGAGCAGGAACATCATTAACTTGAGATTTCACTTCATTCCTTGTTTGCAGATCTGAGCCATCTATTTTCAAAATCTCTTTGAGCATCTGTGTTCCTTTCTTTAAAAATAAAATAAACCACTCAGGAACATGCTGGCATTCAGGTAACATGACCTTCTTAACACTGATTATCATAATTCGTAACAGAATCATTTTCCAATCAGTTATATTTTATCAAAGCAAAGATAACAGAATCTTAGCAAAACAAATGTGCTTGCTAATTTTCTTTGAGAATAGATAATTAAAAACTCATTAATATGTTTAAAAAAGCAGTATGAGGTTTCATGGAGTTTCTTTAAATAGAAGCATTGATGCTAAGATAGCAGATGCTAAACTGCAATGTAATGATTCCTGCAGTATACAGACCATAGCAAACGACTGTGGTGACAGATGTTCCTCGTTTGTAGCTCTCGCTTCCTTGGAGTAAGTCTGCACTTCATTTTCTTTGGAAATTTTCAAAGAAGCTAGAAGGCTTTCCAGTTCATTGTCCTTCTTAAATTAAAGAAGAAAAAAGTACATCAACTTAGTGTATTTACAAGCAGATGCAAGAGGAAAGGTATATGAATTTGAGGTTAATTTTATTCTCATTCAGATTTTTTTCTCTCTTAGCTTGGGCAGGTCACAGTCATGTCTGTTCAGAGTGTGAACACATATCCAGAGACTGTGTCAAGTTCTGCATGTTAAAATATGCAAGTATTGACCAAGAGAGAATTGATTTAAAGACAAATCAAAGTTACACAGGTTTGTTGTCTTTTTTAAACATGCGTTTGCACACAAGTAACCAGGAAGAACTGGAACAAAATGGACTGGAAACTGAAGTTACTGAAAGAGCACAAGAAAGTTAACTGTCTAGATCCTACCTTTCCACCTGTGCAAGGACCATCAACTGCAGCCTTCTGAATTACAGGCGTGTTGGGACTTTCATTCCTCTTCAAGAGTTTGACATTGTACTTATTCACACCTGCAAAATTCTGAAATAAATTGCAGCAATTATTATTGACTAGTCTATTACTCATTATAACACAATCATTTTAGAAATGCACCTGCAAAGAGCTTTCACAAGCTAATATTCTTAGAGGATTTCAGCTTAGTGAAAACTTAGCATTTGTGTTTTCCCATTACAACGTAGCCTTTACAGTCTAAGAGGAATGGGAAAGTTGTTTGGTGTCATTATACATTTTATGCACTCTCATATTCTGTCTCTAAATCTCTAATGAAAAAAACAATCTCCAAAATAAATTTACCTACTAAAAGAATCAACTAAGATACCAGTTAAAGACAAATCTGTAAAATGATAAATCACATCAGAGTAAAATGAAAAGAATAAATTTACTCACTACAGACAAAATTACCTGTTGGTTTGACATTTTATTATGTGGTTGACTTTCACCTCTTGTAACTTTGGAATCTTCTTTGACTACAAAAGAATGCATTCTTTTGAAATGCTCTTAAAAACTGTAACAGTCAAGACTCAGAAAAATTAGTAACTCCATACAAATACACAGAGTTGCATTAATTTGAATGTTTTTATCAAATGTTTAATTCTTACTTCATAGGTCATTTGGTGTATGCTTTTCTTCTAGGATAAAATAAAATGAAGTACATCCAATACTATATCTAATTTTCTATTCCACAAATACGATCACAAGCAGATTTTCAAAGACACGTGTGGTTTTTTGTTTGGTTTTTATATTAGATGGGTGGCAAGTCAACAGAACACACAAGAATCTGCCTAAAAGGTTCAGGATTAAGTGTGCAACAATCTAATATGCACACCAGGGACATTATTTGACAGTAACAAGTGCAATGTAGTGTTTATAAAACAATAATACATTACTTCCTGTCAATAACTACGAAAAGCCAAAAAGCTCACCAGACATTTCAATGAAGGTCAGATAAAGCAAGTAGTTCCACTAACCAAAGCTTCTAATTATAGTACTTACATTTTTTATAAGGCTCCTGTTTTCTTTGCTGACATTTAAAGCTGCCGTCATTGAAGCCTGGCTTGTAAAACTGATGGCCAGCTCCCAGCTTGATTTCCTGAGGTAGAACTGCACCCTAGGGTTTCAAACATCAAAGCTTAACTACAAAACTGGGCATCTATTATTTACATAGTAGTGCCCTATGATTACCCCTTTCCAGAGCTATGCATACTCCATGTAACACCACTTTCATTCAGAGGATTTATTTGTAACATGAAGTTTTCTGATACAATGAACTGATACATGAAATTAAGTACCTTTATGTTTTGAATGCAGAGATCTGTTTAAAGTTTCTATACAAACCTTCTCATGCATGTTTTGTTGAATGTGATGAGACTTCCCAGAACTCTGCAATGACTGCCATATGCTGCAGAATTCATCATCTTGCTTACTCTGTGTCTGACAAAATAAAAAACAAGACCCCCAACAAACTCAGCAGCGATAAATTCAACTTTTGAACAGCTAAGTATATACCAAGACATTCTGGAAATTGTAAGGTTCAAGTTTAACAGTCCTCAGATGATCAATATTTTCATACTGACACTAGTACTAGTTGCAGGTAATTAACTATGAAACAAGCTGTTGTAGTGGATTGCAGTTACAATTTTTACCAAGAATCACTACTGAACTGAAATGAGCTTAGTTTGATAATTAAGTATAATGAAACTCAGATAACAGTTCAGAATGGTTTCAAAAGCATGCTTTCATACTGGGAGTATTCTTAGATTTTATTATTAATGATTTATTTTGCAAGGCCTTACCAACAAGGCTCAATTACTTCATTACATTACAGATATGTTACCACAGAACCGAAGCCCAGCTACGCAAAAAAAAACTTTCAAATATCTAATATCTAAACAAGGTTAACATAGGATACTATATTCATTCAAGAACTGAGAGCAGTTCTGCTCCAGTTTGTATCTGAACTAACACATCTGATGTACTAAAACAAAGTAATTTATTAATCATGAGAAAATGACACCCACCCTGAACAGAGGGCCAAAACAGAGACATTTGGATCCGATACTAAATGAATCCGAACACTCACTTTATTTTTCTGATTGCCACTCAGAAATGATCCTTTCTGGGGTGAGTTAGAGTTGCCCTGATTTTCAGCCCTGAGATTGTAATGTTGTCTTCCACTCAGTTGCTAAATCATTGAGAGAGGAAAAAAAAAAAATCAGAAGTGTTTCATTGTCTTACATTTTCTTTTGGAAAGTACTTTTTCTTGTATAGACTTGAAAAACATGAGACAACTGTTTTCAAAAACACTTATAGCAACATGAAGTTACTAATTAAGGTAAGCTTCTTTAAAGAAATCTCTTGTTAAAAAAATTAAGTGTCATTAAACCGCCAAGAAACTCAATTGACCTGTAATTTTTCCTCCTTTATTGTAGTTTCAAAGTAAATTATAACTGAGAAGCAAAACTGATATGGAAATTGTGTCTTCCCTTTCTAAGCATGGACAAACAGCCTACAGGAAGCATTAATTAGATCAAAGCTTTAAGGAAATAATTGCATCTCTGCCCAAACACACTATTTGTTGACACCAAATATGGTGTCATTGCTCTGAACTAAGTATCTGTCTCTCAGAAAAGCAACTGGAGTTACTCAAACCAAAACAACTGTCAATAAGGAAATTCTAGTCCTTTTCACTATTAGATTAATTCGTTTCTCCAGAATAAGAATTATTCTTTATATTGACATAAAACCTAAATTTTGTTTGGATCAATGACGATAACCATGTCAATATTTCAGATTCTAGGGAAAAACATTTTTGTACAAATGTGAGAAAATTCTTACTTGAGTAGGAACAAAAAGGGAGCGAGGAGAATGGTTGAGGCCTCCCAGATGCACTTTTTGTGAACATATAGATGACAGATCAGATGCATATGAGTTGTAGTTATTCACTGCTGGCTGAGGTTTAACTATGGCCATCAGCTTTTGATTTCCCATTTCTGACCGACTACCATGAGACAGGTTAATTAAGGCACTTGAGGGCAGGCGATAACCTCTGGCAGGTGAGCACCTTAAGAAAAGTGAATTCCATAGTTGTTTCATGCAGTTTAATTGCCAATGCAGTTGCCAAAAGATAATGACTCAAGTTTGAACAACAGAAGCTGAAAACTACCCCATATTGAAATCTAGTAGCATTGTAGACAACCTGAAACCCATGGCTCCACTTTGCCCTCTGGCTGTCAAACAGTAACTACCACTACTCTCAGTTTATATTGTACCTTTCAGTGCTGAGCTTAAAGAAATTTTTAAGATGAGTGAATTGTTATAGCACAGTTCTGTAGTAAATATTTCTGTAAAAGAACCAGAAAACAATATTCTTTCATTTTTCAGAAATGAAAACTGAAGTTTCAGGTTCAGTAGCAGAATTACAAATTGAAGTTAAGCAGCATTTCTGAACACTGAGTATTATCTGTGTTACAGGACATACAGGACATGATTGCTGAATGCAGGTAGTAGGTAAGAACCTCCTCTAACTTCCATCATTAAAACCTTAATTTAGGTAAGAACAGTAAAATGAAGCCTGCTGGGTATATCGGAGCACTTAGAAGTTTAGCTGCTTACTTAAATACAGAAGAGCTATCACACTTTTAAAAACAAAAGCACCTCCACCTCTTGAAGAACAGTTCAGGTTTTTAATGGTGGTTGGAATTTAGTGTCTAAGTATCAACTACTGAGTTCAGAGTTCCTCCTTCAGAGGAACAGATGCCTTCTGGCTAATTTTTAATCTACATGTTGCATACATACTGATAAGAACCTATTTTCTACATATTTGTTAAAAAGACATCTGGATCTAGTTCTTTATTCTGCTGATTCATATTTGCTTTTTGCAAGTCAGAAGTTCATATATCAAAAAAGCCTAAAGAGCATTTCCACAATATAATATGCTTCATAAAAATTATCACTACTCAAAGAGAATAAAGAAACACAAGAGAAATAAAAACTGACCAAAACTGCCAAGAAACAAAGTTTTAAGAAGAGGCATTAAAAATACTCAACCAAACCAAAGCCAACAATTTCATGTCATCTATATCAATAGCATGAAATGACTCTGAACTCCCCCACACAAACCTTATAGTGAGGCCTCCAAGGAATTCTTCATCAAACAAAACTTCAAAGAGCACATCTGTTTCTCTAGTAGCTATAGAAAACAAAGTAAAACATCATCCTATATAGTTACTTCCATCTATATTATGTAAATATCTATACTAGTTATACAATAAATAATGAAAAGACCAAAAATGAACAACAATCCCCCAAGTAGTTTCCAAGTAATTTCATTAACAGGAATTTGGAAATGCTTCTCAAGGTCTCACATATACCTGCCCTTTGAGATACTGTTTCAACAGAAATGTACCATGCGTAACACCTTCCCAATGTGCATTAAGAGAACTGCAGTTTACAGCAGTATGTCACAGTTGTCAGAAACTCTCAGAAAAGAGATGCAAGTCACTTCTGCATTCAGGCAGTCAGAAACTAATAGCTTTAATATTAACTTCTTGCACAATGATAGACTAATACACCTTTAAAATTATATTAGTATATTAAGAATTATGGAGAAAAGTTTTTTTTTTTAAAAACTGCACCCAAGTCTAGTCTATTTGAGATTCTGTTAGATGCAAACTGAATGAGAAAGCAACTACTGAAATGGCAGGTAAGAAAACCATTTGTAATACTTGATCTCAAACTGCTACACTCTGTGGGGCTCTATAAATCCTTTTATTTACTTGAAATAGATTTATGGTTAATATTCTTGTCAAAGAAGGTATAAATCCATGCCAATTAATGGAAATGGAATATCACAGAATAAAAATACAAATTCAAAATAAAACAATTTGAGACTAATCATATTTCATAAAGTTTTATGTTCAATATAAGTGTTAAGGCTAATACTTGGTTTTATGTCCACTTCACTTAACTATGCCCATATTTTCCTGTAACTTCATATTGTTCCTTTTCTGATCTGCCTTCTTCATATTAAGAAGAAACAAAGAATAATTTCTAATTCATATTAGGAAGGAACATAGGGTGAGTAATTTCTTATTCAAAGAACAGCTGTGTAACACATGAAATTAAAATGGAAGAGCTGTAGGTTTGATTTGAAACAGTAAATACGTCATTAACAGCTTCAAGTTGCACATGCTTCATAGTGAGAAATGTGTGCATTCACAACCACTACACAAAACACTGTCCTGAAGCCTGCTTTCACATCACTAGCTGAGCTGTTATATAGCTATAATCATGAAGAAAATATTACCTCCTTTAATTCCTATGATGGTGCCTCGCAGACCAACAGGAACAGAGAAGTTCTCTCTGACATTGACAACACGGTCAAACAGCCTGTACTCCGCATCTCGATCTGGAACAACCCCCTTCTGCTGTTCTAATGGCTGACAGGAACCGAAAGACCGTGTTAATGTATGCAAAACAATAAGCATTACAGTAAAAATGCATTTATAACAATATCTGAGACACACTATAAAGCAAAACCATAGAAAAAATCCCCCCCAAGCATAAAAAAACCCCAAAACCAACCCCTCCCTCTTCAGATTCAAAGCAAACTTTTTTTTCCCTTTGCAACTCTCACTCCCTGCTTCTGCCTGAAAAACAAGTGTTGCACACTAGCTGATCAAGAGGATCAATTCAGACAGAACCAAAATATTACTGTAACCTGCCTGTATCAGTAACGTGGGCAAGATGGGCAGTTGGTCCTATGTGAAGAACTGAATAAAAAGTAAAACGGGAAAAGAGACAGCAGAAAGCATGTTTTGTTTTGCCTTCATTATAGAGCCAATAAGAACTGTAGAAGCATAAAGGACAGAAGGTAGAAAAAACCTGAAAGTCAGTGTCCTGCATGACAGAGTTTGTAGTTAGAAGAAATTTACTCTCCTTGTAAAGACAGACTACTGTTCTCAAAATTATTTTCTAGAAGGCATAATAAAATCTTTCCTTTCATCAATGCAGTCATAAAATTCAATTCTCCTGAAGTTGGTAAGCTTACGTAAAATAAATATGATCTGGACAACTTAACCCCCAACCAACCTGTTCAGATCACTTACTCTGTACAGCAAATGGGGTTTCACAGTTACTCGCACCTTCTTGTTGCTCTTCCTCTGCTAAAGGAAAGGAACAGAAAATCTTTACAAACCAGTGCAGGAACCAGCACTGGAACAGGTAAAACAAAACTCCTGAAAAGATCATGTAGAATTCTTTAGTTTCTTTTAGATAACGGTTTACAGCTTTAATGATGTCTTTAGAGCAAGTCTAGTTTTTAAAACATGGTGGATTTCATACCAAACCATTAGTTGTCTAATTCCAGATTTCACACTGATTTTATTAAGATGTCTTTGCAAGTTATTCCAAAAAAACCAGCCCATTATTTCATTTGGCTTTGTCCTTAGCTTTTGCTTTAGTAATTTCCTTGGCCACTTTTTTAATCTGTGGCCTTCAGAAAATAACTTTCTAATTTTCTGCAGACCAAAGAGAAACTGCAAGGGAAGAACAGCTGGGATTGCACATAAAAAGAGCACTTCAGTATTTTTCAATATATACTGATACCTATTCCTTTACAAAACCACCTACAGGCACAGCTCAGAGTATGTCCCACTGCTGATAAATCACCCCTAAAAGAGCGAATCTCCTACAAAGATTAATAATGAGCTCTTCTGAATTTCTGGGATAATTCACATTACGAATCCAGATTTTACATTATAATCTGTGTCCCTTTTCTTTGGAATGGCAAGTAATCTTCAGTTGTCTTATTCAAATTCAAGAACTTCAAAAATAATGAGCACTGCTTTTTGGCTCACCCTTGCTCACAACGACACCAAGCTCCATACCTTGCATTTCTCTATTTCTTCTTCAATTTTCTCAACAATGGCTGCATCCAAAATTTGCAAGTCACAAGATGAGCGAGACAAAGCAGACACAGGATGTGCCTTTAACCAGGCAACAATTTCTTGCACTTTCTCAGCTCTGAATAAAAAATGACATGAATGGAAGCTTTTAGCTGCATAAACCAGGCATTTTACCACATTCCCTAATTTAATCAGTCAAGTATTATCATGCAGGCACAATTATTGTATATATTCATAAAGTAATGGAATCTAAGAGTTTTAAGTCTGAATTATACAATATTGTTCCAAAACCATAACCTTAAGTTTTGTTTCAGAAAAAAAAATTATGAAATAAATTAAAAGTATTCAGCAAATTAAGTTTGCATCCAACCAACAAACTGTGTCCAGATGTGATTACTGATTCTGTGACCAGCTGCTTCTCACAACACAGGAAGAAAGAACTTCACAGCCCAATCCTCTCTGCTAAAATGGAGCAAAAATCTGAGATTCTTCTACGAGAAGAGTCCCACACTGGTGTATCACCAGGTAAGAGTCCTGCAGATTTCCTGACTGAAGCCTGTGAATTGAGTTTATTGTCTAACAACTAAAGCTGTTTTACGTCACTGTTCTGTGTCTGGAACCAAGGTTGCTATTTTTCTCCCATGTAAATGTATACTAAAAATGTGCAAAGTACTTGAACTCTGTAGGACATATTTTAAATTCAAAGTGACTTTAGACAATTACCACAAATACTGGTTATTTTTCCAAAAATTATCTTTATGACTAGTCATAGCTATGCTTACTTAAGATTATTTTAAAAGCAAGAATTATGAAGAAGCCACTGCAAATTGTATTTCTCATCTACTGGACTTGAGGTTGAAGTCTGGCAGAAACTTGGACTCCACGACTGGAAAGTACAGCATTCAAATAATGTTTACAGCCATCCATCACTGAACGATCAGGCTGCTTGAGGAACAGCAAGGTTTCAGTTACACAGCAGCCACCACACGATCACTACCAATTTCAGTCAGTCTTTATCCTCCTCCTTGTAGAAAAGAAATAAGGACCATGGCTTACCCATTCTCATCCTCTCCAGGCCAAATGTCATCTTCATAGCAGATATCTTCCTGGCTGTTCTTGGCTACATAATTAAATAGTTCAGGCACCCTAAAAATGCCCAAATATATGGAAGATAACTTCAGTTTCACATCAGCACAGACCACAAAAAAGTCCCATCAAAATCAAGTCTGGAGGGCTTCAAAACTTGTGGAGCCCAGATGGATTATTTTTTACTTAATTTAGTATCACACTGTTAATTTTTCAAAGGCAAGATGTTAACAAAATTACTCTATCCCAAAATAGAACATTGGAATAAAACATACAAACTTATCAGTTCTTAGAAGATCTGTGACCAGAGGACAAATTCCAACGATTGATACAAAGGTGAGTAATTTGGATGAAGGTCATATGCAATAATTTACCTTTCTAAATACTCAGCAAGTAGTTGTTCTACTGCAGAAGAATACATCCATTCGTTTCCGACTTTCTTAGTATAGCCAGGAACTTCTTCATTTTTCTTATTGAACTTCAGGTTTAGCCCCACATTTGCTTTGTGATCACCATGAGGACTGAAAACAAGGAAAAGTTCATTAACTTGCAATAATGTGTGTGTCTACATACCTTAAAAAAACCCCTCATAAACAAACATTCTCAGTCTTTAATGACAGAAAAATTAAATTAATTGTATTATTCACTTGTTAACATTGTGTCAGCTATAAATGCCACAGGCCAAAAGCTGTGCTATGGTAGCTGTCCACCTGTGTGCCTATAGGTCATTGCAAAGGATGGTAGGAAATATTTACATTTCTTCCTTATTGAGATCTAATCAACCACAATCAATCTGGCATTTACCAAGCTGCAGAAGGATGTCCTTGAACAGTCCATCAGGAAGAAATGTACACATTAGATCACAAGAAGATCCTCAGGCATCAGCCATATTTTTAGAGAGGAACCACAATTTTGACATTCACAGGACTACACGGATTGCCTCCCTTACGTATTTTAAGCAGTCTTAACTAGTTTTTAAAAGAAGCTACAGCTACAATTAATCTCCCTTTATACTGGAAGTAATAACTACAACGAAATTAGATCCCAATTCCACTTTTTTATTCTCAGTGTGGCAAAGTCAGTTTAAACTCCTAATTCAATTTTGCAAATAGCTAATCAGGTAAGTCAATTTTATGTCTGTCTACAATATGAAAGCAAACAGAACTGTTCAGTAAACAAAGATTTAAAACATGTTTCTGATAGAGAAAAAGCACTGCATATCAACTTAGTTTACAGCAAACAGACTTCGAAGAAAGCTTCGCGTCGCAAAATAGTATAGCCTTGATAAAAACAGCACTCAAACACAGCAAAAAGTCTGTAGAGTTATAGCAGAATTTAGAAGCTTCTCTACAGTCAAAATTCACAAAGAGAACTTACTTCTTCTTTGATCCTCTTCCAATAAAGATACTCCCTGTAAATCTGGAGACAAGATATCCACTTACTCCAAGACGGCTGGCCAAAATATATGCAGGATTGTATTTCACAGAATATTTCTTTAAAATAAACAAACAAAACATATTGGCAATGCCTAAAGGATAAGGATTTTTATACAAGGGCAAATGAATGATATGGAAACATCCCTTAACGACATTTACCAGTGCAAAATCTATTTGATACATTGTTTAAGCTTTTACTAGAAAAGCAGAAGCACTCACATGCTGGTTCTGTATTAAAGTATCAAGCTGGGGTTCACACGGAATATTAAAAACTACCCGGATTCTACCTTCTGGGATCACATCATGTGAATCATGAACCTTGGAGAGAAACAAAATACATTAAAAATGCTATAAAAGTGCTATTTAAAAACAGCAGTCTTTGGATAACAGACCTCATGTTCTACTTTATCAACAATTCTGTTGCAGTAGGCACAGAGGTGCTTTGGGATTCATCACCTTGCCTTGACCTGTACATTGCTTCCTCATAGAACCAATCATTAAGCATTCAATCAAAGGAATTCATGACCGAAAATAGCACAAAATGGGAACTTTATGTATTATCCCAAAGAACTAATAAAAATAATCCTGCACTCAAGCTCTGCTCTTTTTCCTCTGACACAAGCAACAAGGACATGGAAAACAGAAGATCCCTCTCATTCTCAGACTAAACCACCAGGGAATCCTAGATCTAAAATTTTAGCTAGGAAATGTTACTACTGTCACATAACAGTTCAGATTATTTTAGATCTGCAAAAAAAAAAAAAATCTACAGGGAAAAATTATGAAATTACTGGAACTAACTTCTCCCATGCAGCCGTAGTAAGGCGATCCCAGCATGAAGGCTGTACTTCCAGGAGGAAACAAATCATCCAAAGTTTTGATGTTTGAAAAACGAGAGTCAAAGGCTTTGATATCCTACATGAAAAAGACAATATGGATAATCTTAAATATCATTCCGTTACAGTAGAATAATTTAAAAGTTTATAAAGTTTTATAAATAGACACAGTTTAAAACATAGTCTGAGTCTGAAATAATTCAGAGAAGATACTGAACTTGTACATTTACCTTGACAACTGTTTGGTAAACAAAAGGAAGAACTTGCTTAGACCACTGCTTCTCCAAATAAACTTCTCCATTTTGGTTTAGTTGATACCTATTACCAGTGAGTAACTGAGCATACACAACTACTGATGTTTCATGGATAATTATTCCTTTTCTTCTCTGGTACCTGAATGCAAAGTAAAACATTTAGCTTGATTACAATAAACAGAACTGAACCAAGCGAGCAGAATTAATTTATTGAAGTAAAAATAAATAAAATAAAAAGCCCTCTTTAAAAAAGGATTCTAATAGTTTTCTTCTTATTTTACAAAAAATACCCAGAATAAATGGCTTAACTAACTGTTTACCCATTGTTGCACAGCCATCTCTGTGGAGCTCAGAGTATTAATTTAAGCACACTTTATCTTTATAGTGGAAGGGTTAGAGGTAATTTAATCGGTTAACTCAAACGACAGATAATGAAATGCCAACCTGGTGCTGAATTGTTTTTTGCCTTTTTCCTTTTATATATTCTCTATATTCTTTACATATACAACTGTAGCTCTGTAGCCTATTATAGTACTTGTAGCTAGCATTTTACCTACTCTATTAGACAGAAAGAAAACATAAATTCCCCAGCAGCTCCAAGCTGGGGGTCCAAGGTTAGATTCTCTGAGAAGCCAAGGTTGAAACCAGCTCTCTGAGACACATTTTCATAAATAAAGTTTAGTTCCTGTCTAAGGAGGGCAGAGGGGGAATTCAGAAAGGGTTGAACTGAGGGGGAATTACCTCATCACCTATATCTCTAATTGGGGATTCTTTTCAGTTATGCTAATTTGCTACACATATAAAAATTGTATGTGTTTTGTGCTACAGGTGCATCCTCAGGACCTTTCCATCTAGCATGCTGAGCACCTAAGGATCCTTAGAGAGGTAACTCCTTTTTATCACCTATCTGTGTCCGGCTTGTGATTTTAGGACCAGCAAAAAGGCAACAAAACTACTGTAACTCAGTTATAGTCTACTGAGCACCCACACTCTAGAAGAGCAAGAGCTGTATTCAAACTTACCAACACTAAGCTATTTGAGTTGGGAGTCGATACTGCATTACTTCATTCTACATACTACCTACAACTGAAGTTTGCTAACACCAGAACAGAAAACTGAGAGGGAGAATAAATACTGAAACTCATTAATTCAAGGGTTCTTTTGTAACAGTATCTAACTTTAGTTACCTCGGGACTGACTCCATATATTCTGAAATTTCAACATAAGCTCTTTTATGTTGTTGTTTTAAATTTAAGCAGACTTGATTAACCTTTATCATCAAGTATGCAGCAGCTCTTCTGTGCTACTTAGGTCTGTAATACAGGAACAAAACACAGCTAAGACATAAAATGCAAAGCTACACACTTTTTGAAGTTACTTACTGCTCTGAAATGCCTTGAACTTCTTTTACCCACAAGCTTTGTTCCTTATCTCCAACATAAGCCACTTTAGTTGGGGGCACTGCATTTCCCATGTAAAGCTTCTGTGTGCCATGTGGTTCTTCCAAATAAAACCTTGAGAATATTATGACAGGTAGGAAATTTAACCAAGTAAGATTAACATAGACATAACCAACCGTGAGCAAAACTTAAAATTGTTAGAAATGACTTGTTAAGGATGTGGAAGACTTGCAGCATTGTTTTCTCTAACCCTTGCATGACAGGCCACACAGCATGTTTTTTAATAAAAAATACCAGTACATGTGCTATTTATAAAGGAGGATTGTATAGAAATGTTCACTGTGTGGATTTCTCTGCATGCATTTTTCCCTCAAAACTAAGAAGGAGCTCTCCCAAGCTTCTACATCTATAACAAAACAGTGAAAGACTAGACCACTACAGAGGCATCCAAAGCTCAAAACAATGTTAAACATTCTACACCAAGCAGCCTTTGTTACATCTGGACTAATTTGTTGTTAGTTTTACAATAAAACCAAAATTTTCGTGCAGTTCAAGGAACTTAATTTGAAAAAAACAGTAATACAACAAAGAACTACGTATCAGATAAATCTTACTTAGTTTCTCCATCTGACACTGCAACAACTCTGGCTTCTTCAAGGTGGGGCCAGTTAACAAAAACTCTCTTTCCAAGTATCAAACTGGCAACATTTTCTACCATCTGAAAAAACCCACAAGTTTTATTACTAATAGTTTAACATATTAAAAGATTTTTGTTACAGTATTTCCAAGCAGCTTATGCAATAAAAACTACAATAGTTAAATAACCAGTTTTCTTGCAGAATAAAAAGCTCATTTTTATGAGCAAATATATTTGCTACAGATTACATAATCCATGATTAAAAACGTGGCTCTTCACATGTTGCATGTGTTACTTGGAAGACCTGGGCTGATTTGTATGCCTGATACAGGTTTACCTAGTACTCCTTTTGTTAAATCACTTAGAACTATTTGTGTCTCTGAGACACAATAAACAAAATGACAATTTGATATTACCAAAGTATTTTGTATAATATATTTTACTTATTTATTACATTGAAAAAAAAGAACAACATTTATGTCCACAACCTGCTAGCATCTGTAAATTCAGTCTCACATTATGTCCTGCTTTTCTAATGAGTTTCTGCTATTTTTAATGTATTAATCAGGCCTATTTAATTTTTCTTGCCTTGTATCTTGAATATGCACTCTCCCTATCTCTCTACTGTAAAAATCATATAATATTATATTGTTTTCCTCCTCTCTCACTTATTTTATTTATTTCTCAAATTTTTATTTACTGCACTTGTCGTTTGATACTTTGACTCTTCCCTCTAATTCCTCTACCAAACAGCCTCATTAGAGTGGAAGGTGTTAAGTCTGCTTTGTTGATAAAAAGGAAACACTCTTTCTTTTCAAGTGGTCATCTCTTCAGTTACACAAAAGACAAACAACGCTGGTCTGGGGACTGTTCCCTTGCATTTATGCCATTCCCTAGCCACAAGCTCCTTACCCAAGAACATCTAAATGCTACCATAGAAAGGCCAGAAACTCAGTTAAGGAGACTGACAGTTCGGAAAAATTTAAACCTTTTAGCAGATATCCAAAATTCTAGACAGTTCCCCACACAAATTCAGCATTTTAACACTTCAAATCTGACTATTTAACAAATTCAGACTTTTAAACAAGTTTTTTGTCCAGTTGTGGGAGGTTTTTTTTGTTTTGATTTTTGTTAGGAGCTGAGTGCTTACCTGGTCTTTTGAGTTCTCATCAACTATGATTTCTAACATCATGTTCTCTCCATGGCTGCTTTGCTGAAACACTTGTACACCACTTTTTTTAAGATAGAACTGGGTAAAAACAAAACAGCACACAAAACTTGAGCTTTTACATAGTTATCTATTAAACACAATTGAAATGCTGGAAGCGAAAAATCTTTTACCTTATGTTTAATGTGCTTTAAAGTAGGAAATCCACAAAAATATAATGCACTCTTGTTGATTTTAGTTATCTTATTGTGGGTTATTTCTACATGCCAAGCATCCAAAGGTATTGTTTTATACCTAAAAAAGAAGTTGCACAACATTGGCTCATGCAGATTGACCTTCAGCTCTAGAAAACCTCATTACTCATTCGAACACTCATTAATTGACAAACTCTTTGCTTTCCAGCAGCTAACTTATGTCACTTGGAATATATAGAAAGGACTATAAAAAAATCCCATGCTATTGCTGCAAAGAGACTATTCATTAGGAAAAAGACAAAACTTTAGGATTTATGCCAAACTCACTATTTTAAATAATTGTAATTACCAAATTCTAACTAGCAATGGTTCCATATGGTATCATTCATCTTCACAACTATCCATTCTTTACTGACTGTAATCCAGCAACAGGCATTCCTCCTCTACTCTGCTTTAAGTTTGACTGCTGTTAAGCTTATGTTTCCATTTCATCTTCAGTCTGTGCAAAATAAAGCTGGCTACTTCAGTGAGAAGAAGGTGAAAAACAAACGTGTTTAATTCTCTGCACTTGATCCAAATGCTTACATTTTTAAAAAAACCCTCTGGAATTAGCACACCAATAAATGATCACTATTTATCAGATATTTGTACCAGTCTTTCATCCTCTATCATACAAAGTTTAGTAATTCTCTAGATTGTTCTTGATGACTTAGCATTGGTTCATCTGTTTTGCAAAGTAACATCTAAAGGGATAAATACTTTTATTGTGCCACCCAAAGCAGGCAACATCTAACTCAGTATTTTCGATTGCTCAGTATATATATAGGAATATGCAAGGTTTGGTTAAAATGTTAATAAAAGTCCTCCAACTACTTTTAGCCTACTCTAAAATAGTTATGGCAGCATTACCTCGTGTGACATCGTTCTATTGCAGGGAATTTCTCTGGCCATGGTGACAGGTACTGGAACTCAGCATCTTTGTCATACCAGTACATTAAGCAAGCACTGTGAGTGTTTCTTCGTTTCTCCTCTTCTTTTAAGCCCTTATTACAGGATTCCATGGCCTGCAGCAGTCGTTTCTAAATTTTAGAGGAATTAGCACATGTGAAGCTGGCAACAAAAATTAGCATGGAAACATCTACACCGGGAAAATAACCTGAGCAGTCCAGATACCCAATGTGTTCATTTTCCAGTTGCAGCCTCACCCTTTCTCGTGTCCTTGATAAAAATGAACCATTACCATGGAATGGCTTCGGAGAATAAAGATCACCTTTCTACAAGCCTGTTTCCAAAGGGCAGCCTTATCTAATACTGTTATCCTATGTGCAAAAGGAAAGGACTATTTTACTGCTCTCCGTTAATGCTTCCCTGTTACTGGTGTTCATCTGAAGAGATTTCCTGTAAAAATACTTCCTTTGTTTCAAGTGCTTCTTTTATTTCACCTACAGATGTTCCATATTTTCATATGTACGTAGGAACAGAGTATTTTTCTCAAAGAATCTGAACCAAAATATTTGAATAGCTGATTAAAAACAATAACAACACCAAGTCCATAGCCCCTTCTTAGGACTTCTGCCACCTGAAACTAACTTTGCTTGTGGCAACTTAATCTAGACTTACTCCCCATGGGCAAACATTTATATTTTTCTGAGATTTTATCAAGTGTTAATTTAAATTTCCACTTAATTGCATGTCTAACTGTTGATTAATTAAGAAATTTAGCAGTCTTGTTATGCAGCTTTTCTGGACAGCAAATGCTGAAAGAACTTACCTCATCAATAAATGGGATTAATACTACAGCTTCCCATTCCTGCTGTTTACCATTTAGGTCAGTTTTAAAATCAGGTGGATAATATTCTATAATAGGAGAGTCTTGACTAGTCATCAAATGCTAGGAAAATACAACAGAGATTATATCAAAGACAATTTAGATTAATTGTAGGAAGAGACAGAGGAAGGCTGGTATTAAAACCAATTCAATGCTGTACAGAAATGAAACACTTAACTGTACTAGTTGGAAATTGCTTAGCAAATGTAAAATTTTGTATTTATTAGTAACTTTACGATGTACTAAATCTAGTAACAAGTACAATATTTAACCATACACTGAAAATGTAGAGATAGAATATAATTAACAAGACATGCAAAAACACCAAGAAAAGAGTAAAATAAAATAAAGCAGACAATGAATAAGCAGTAGACAGATAATGCAATTTAATTTTATATCTTACCTGGTAGCATTTAGGTAGCAGATCTTTGCTAGCTGCTGGAAGTACAGCAAGAAGCTGTTCAAATGGCATGAAAGGTTTTCCCAGTTCAAATTTGATTTTGAGTTCACTGATGTTGTGAATATCTGACAGGTAAGGTGCATAATGATAAGGGTAATACCTGCAAGTTAAAAAACCCCCTAAGTTACTTGACTTAATTACAGCACAGCAGTGTTCACAGATCAGAAACAGACCAAACTGCATTAAATGTTCCCAGCATACAAGGTGAAATATCACTCTGTCTTTCAGCAGTTTCTCATTTGACATTTTTTCTTACCAGCTCCATGATTGAACTCCATGGTAATAATAATGCAAAATCCATTGTATTGCCTGGACATAACATTCAGCTTGATCAGCCAAGAAGGCACTTCAAAGAAAAAGGAAAGATACTTCTTAGTTTTCTCATTTTCACTAGTATATAAAAAGTAATTAGCACCTTGTACACAGGAATGAAGGTAGAACATTTGGGGAACCTAATAATACCATGATTTTCTAGATTATTTTCCTCTCTGGTCCTCAATACCTATTACAGAAAACTTGACTGGCAGCTCTTGTTGCATTACGCAAAACCTTCACCACTGGTACTCTGCCATGTGTTCTCTGCTTTTGACATGGGATGAATATTCTGTCTTTTATTAGAATCACAGAATGTTTGGGGTTGGAAGGGACGTTAAAGATCATTTAGTTCCAACTCCCTGCCATGGGCAGGGACACCTTCCACAGACCAGACCCTCAAAGCCCCATCCAACCTGGCCTTGAACACTTTCAGGGATGGGACATCCACAACTCCTCTGGGCACCGTGCTCCAGTGCTTCACCACCCTCACAGCGAAGAATTTCTTCCTTTTCATCTAATGTAAATCTACTCCCTTTCAGTTTGAAGCCATTATGCATTGTCCTGTCACAACATACTCTTGTAAATAGTTTCTAATACATATTTACAAATGTATGTCTCTAATACGTATCTACAAAGACTTGTCTTCAGCATTTAGGAAAAAAAAAAAAAAAAGAAGTATACACTTACTCAGACACTACTTCCACACCCATTTTAGTCATGTAGTAAGTTCTTTTGTATTGCCTAAACTCAGTTTCAAACAGATCATCATCCTCTGGTTCATCTTCCAATGTGGCTGGAAAACCAGTCATGAAAAAAAAAAGGATTATCATTCACTTCTCTACTACGATAAGGTTTGAAAACACTCACTTCCGACGTAATGCCTTAACTTTACCCCTCAATTCAAAGCTATAGGTGCTCACACCTTCCTTGCACTGAAAGTTACATGAAACAGTCAAACAAAATCTTTACCCAGAGAAATTCTGGAACTTTTAAGACAAGCAACCCATTTTTTTAGCCCAATTACAAAAACAGAGAAGATAATATAAACCATCAGAAAAAATTCTGAAAAAATATGAGAATTAATTTAAAAATTTAATTATGTTCAGCAACATCATCTAATATCATGTAGTAATATTAATACATTTTTGACAATTAATTTCAAAACATGAGCAAAAAACATTTCCTACAAGTAGAATGAGTTTAAAAACATAACCACAACCAAAAACCCTGAAGCCATACAAAAATGTGTTAATCTGTCCGCCCCATATAAGAAAATACCTATGCATACAATTATTAAATACATAATATTGTTGAAGGTTTGCTCATTAATTCCTTTAACTCATCATGGAAATACAGGTCAGGGAAGAAGCACCTCTAAAGCTTTAGCTCCACTCTCTCTCACCAAAGCAGTTCCACTTGCCAACAGCTGACTACGTAAGTCTTGCATTCAGATTAAGGTCATCTCTGACAAGCAATTCTTGCAGTTCTTTGAAATCTATACACGTATTAACATGGGGGGGGTTGTTATATGTGTATGGAAAAATTATTTGCACTTACTTTTAGGGGTCACTTCACCTTCATTTTTTTCTAAAGCAGCCAAAGATATAGAATTTTCCTGAGCCTATTAAAGTAAGATTTGAGATAATGTAAAAACACAGGTTAATATGCAAGAACTCCATTCAAAATGGTATAATCAATGCAACTCAAAACGGTATAATCAAAACGTAAAAATATTATTATTTATTATAAACTCCATTTCTTTCTCTTTCAATTGCTTCAAGAAAGTTATTTAAGCAGACAAAAAGGACAGATCAGACTAAAGGGGCAGTCTCAAAACATTAACTACTTTTAAACAAATACCTGAATATTTGTTCCAAAATGCTACTCTTTCCAAAACTGCTCTGTACACAAAGAACAGGATAACAATATAGAGAGACAGATTAAATGCAAAGGAATTTTCTCCTGCTACTCTACACCCTGCTGAAGGCAGTGAAGGGCAGTCAGTGGAAGTGGTGGTAGGGAGCTTGACACTGGAGCAGAGACAAGATGTAGCTGTTATGCAGTAGTACACACACATATACAAGGTGGTGTTCCTTATTAATTGGTTGTATCTAGAATTGCTAGTTTAATACTAATCTGAGATAGAGCAGTTTCATTGGTGTGAGCTTTCCCTATTTGCTGTCCAGTAGCTAGCCAATACCAACACATACATGAACGTTCTATCAGTGTATCTGAAATACATGGAACTTCCAGCAGGCTATGCATTAAAAAGTAAGATCATGAATCATAGCAGGTTTGACCGTAACTCACACAAAAGTTAAGTTCTGCTGCTTTTGAGGAACAGCAAAGCATTAAATACAGGTTTACGAGACTTTAAAAATCATGAGCACCTGCCCCTGACTGAACCATTTCATCACTCACAATCAGCACTGCATATAGGCAAAATGCAAACTCTTACAATTTACTATCTTTTTTGGTTTGAAAAAAATCTCAAAACAGAGGATTGTGTCACTTAATTTGTCTAAGATCAAATCACTCATTTGCAAAAAGTGATATTCTTATTCCTGAAATCATGCATATAAAACACTGACCTTTTGTTTCTTTTGTTTATTTTTTCTGGCTTCCTCTGCTGCAATCCCAGCTGCCTCGTTGAGGTATTTATTGCCCACTTTACTTTCAAACCATTTCAGGTCAACAAAGACTTCACTGAAGTGTTCACGATCAAACTGTGCAGAAAGATTAAAGTAAGTTTGCAAATATTTGAGGGATATCAAATTTAGAATGCCAGAGTAACAATGCCTTTTCAGTACGTGCATTAGATTACATCTAGAGTCATCTGTACATAAACATTTTGTCCTAGAGATACAACTAAATACATTAATACTAAAAATCCTGTTTCTCAGCAATATGTAACATACAGCCAGGCCATATTTTGTTTTCTTTCAGTAAGGCAGCAAGGGGTAACAAAAAATGAGTTCAATAACTTCTACACTTCACTATCAACTCCAGAAGCAGTACACATATGGGGTCTGGTTAATACAGCCTCATGCCACAGATCTAACACTTTCACAGCTCTATCCAAGAACCAGAAAACAGGGCTGAAGCAGGGACAACAGACGATCTCCTTCCTTCCAAGTTCAGCAGAAGGTTTAATCCTTTCCATTTCTATATGGCCTACACTTTACCTCATCTCTAGGATGGATTACTGCACTGGCACTTAACAGGATTACCTCCTGGACACCAGTTAGTTCATGAACAACACTGATGCCTGCCTCTCAGAGATGCTCCTTCCTCTTTACTAGCGATCTTCATAAAAAACTTGCAAAGAATTCTCCCCTCCAGTATCTTCAGACATAGCTTACCCCACAGGAAACTGCCAGCAGGGGAAGCAAAGAACATCGCTGCCTGCAGCAAGCTTTAAGAACACACAGAAATCACAGACAGTTCTGAGCTGGAAGGGACCCACAAGGACCACTGAGTCCAACTGTTAAGTGAATGGCCCTAGAGGGACTGAACCCACATCCCTGGCATTACTGGCACCTGCTCTAG
>VWPU01006234.1:0-24582 GCA_013398955.1 Callaeas wilsoni
GCGGCCCGCCGCCAGCCGCCGCCCCCGACGGGCCCCGCTACGTCTCGCCCAAGCACCGGCTCATCAAGGTGGAGGCGGTGGAAAAGGTGCCCGCCAGCCCCGAGCCGCCGCCGCTGGTGCCGGCCGCCCCCAGCTCGCCCCCGGCCGGCCCCGAGCCGCCCGACGAGCCGCCGCAGGAGGTGAGTGACCGGACACGGGGCCCCGGTGCTCTCCCCGCGGTATCCCGCCACTTGGGATGCCCCGAGTGGCCGCGCCGGACCCTCGGCCCCTGCCGTGAGCAGCAGGACCAGGACCCCAGGGGCAGGTGGAGCCTGAGCGCCTCGGTCACAGAGATGCCCTCGGTGGTCCCGCCAGACCGTTGGCATCCACAATAAGGAGCAGGGTTTGGATCGTCGAGCACCGAGGAGGAGCCACGGCCGGGTTCCACGGGGCTGTCGTGTCGCATCCCCCCTGTGCCCCGGCAGCACCGACATGCCGGGCACACGTCAGTGGGAACGAGGGCGGCCCCGGCTTCTCCTCCGGCTCCAGCGGGAGGCAGGTATGATCCCTAGCGGGAAGTGCGCTCGCAGAGGGGCACAGGACCGTCTGCGGTGCCCTCCGACGCTGGGGCCGGTGACCCTGGCCCTCCCACCGCTCCGTGCCCAGTGGATCTCCCTCTGCCCGCTTGCCCGGGCTGCCCGTGCAAGCGGCGGCGGCCGGACCCCCAGAGATGCCGTGCTGCTTTGTCAGGGAGCCTCAGCGCCTCTTTGTCTGCCGCCCCCCCGCCGGCTTCTCCAGGGTGAGAGCAGAGCCTGGAGCTGCCGGTGCTGGCAAGCAGGCGAGAAACATCCCCGGTAAGAGGTAGGAGGTGGGCAGAAGCTCCCCATGGGGAGACGGGCTCCGAGTGGCACAGAGACCTGGTGGAGGATAAGCACAACCGGGGCTGCGGCCGTTGGTGCCGGGCCTCTCTCTTGGCGGAGAAGCTGATGCGGGGACTGCGCAAATAAAGGCAGGAGGGGGTAATTAGTGCCCGCTAGCGTTGCCGCCTGCAAGACGGGGCTTGTCAGGCAAACTCGACGGGATTGCAGATCTGGCTGGCGGAGGAAATCGTGGATACAGTCAGTGATGCCATCCGTGGTCCTGGCACTGCCGGGCGGCACAATGAAATGAGCACCGAGAAAAATCTGCTAGAGAATGTTTTAAGCAGATAGAAAAACTTGTTGCTGGTGGATCTTGGGAAGTTGCTTGTACTGACTGATTGCTTTTGGGAGATTTCCTGAGTGGCCCAGCAGAGCTCCCCTTTTGAGCTGGGTAAACTGGCTGCTGCAGGCAGCTGAGGAGGATGAGAAGGGGGGCACTGATAGCAGGGAGCAGAGGTGCCACCATGATGCTGTGGTTTGCTGAGGCAGTCTGGATGGTTTTTCCTCTGGAACATGTGTTGCGGGATCAGAGCAGGAGCATATGGACTCAGGCTGTGATGTGCAAAGGGCTGAGCCAGAGCTATGGGAAGCAGGGACTGCTGACAGGTACAGCCGGGCTGTTTGGAGATCCAAAGGCTGGGGAGAACCTGAGAAGTTTAGAGAAAAGTCAGAAGCTGGGATACATTTGGGGAAACTGTGCTAACAGCGCTAGGCTGAAGAAGACCCTTCATTTTTCCAAGATAGCTGCTGATTAGATTACTGCTAGTCTCCTGCATGCCACTGTAGGGAGGAGGCTTCTAGTTATTTAGGACTCTGCTACGTGATGGACACAGAGCTCCAGAGCCTGGGCAAAACTGGAGTAGAAGTGGAAATATTTGATAGTGCTTGCAGCTGTCCATTAATACAGTTTTCCTGGAGGAGCCAGGGAGCATCCACCATGTGGAGCAACTCTGTTGGGCTGAAAAGCCCTTTGCAGCTCTCATCGATGGGGCTGAGCGGTGGGAGGGTTCCCTAGCTGCTCCAACGTCATGGTGGCTTCTTCCTGGAGGTGGTACAGGAAAATGGAAGTGCCTGCTGGGGGGTTACTGCTGCTTGTGATCCTTGCTCTTGGTGATGTCCTGGAACAGGGAAGGGGTGCTGGAGCTGGGCTGGAGCCTCTGCTGAGATGATGATTGTGCAGGGGGCTCAGTGCTCACAGACTCCGGAAGAGGCTGTGGGCACTGTTCCCTACCTGCTGCAGGGCCTGGGACTGCAGACCCCTTGGGTTGTGGTGATGCTGGAGAGTAAAGGAAAAGTACAATTTTGTGTACAGACAAAGCTCCTGGAGCAGAGAGGGTTTTTGTTAATGATTGATGGGAGAAAATCACTCTAAAATAAAATGTGCAGCCCTTCCAAGCAGGGATGATGAGTATGGAGAGAAGTGGAAAGAGCAGTCACCGGTTCCTGATTGTGTGGTTTGGCTGAGACCGCATGGTCTGTTGTGGCTGGGGGCCTGGGTGCCCTGTGCCTGCTGTAGCTGTCGTGCCTGTTCTGGAGAATGGAACGGACAGGAACATCTTGGCACAGGAATCCTTTCTGCCTGGGCCGCACGATGCTTTGCTGCTGTAGCATGAGCTGTCACATCTTTGCGCCTTCTGTGGGATCTGCAGCATCCTGTGGGGATGCGTTAGAGTGAGCTCTGCAGTGGCTTGTGCTGCTTTCCAAACTCTGCTGGAAATGGTGTGGACAACACAGGTCCTCCTCAGTCTGCTTGGTCTGCCAGGCCTTTCCCTATCGCAGTGGAGAATGGACGGGCTCTGTGTGGGTCACCTCAGCCAGGTGGGTACCCTGGAGATGTCTTCCTGCTATGTTTGGATTAGGCACAAGAAGCAACGCCACTGGGATGCAGCAGGGAGAGACGTGACGAGGGACCTTCTGCTGCCTGCACCCAGGGCATGCTTGAGGATGGGCTTGGGGATCTGCCTGAGGACATCTTTGTCCTGTGCCCACCGGGACCAGTCGCTGCTGTTCTTGCTGGGAGTGCAGGGTCAGTGCCGCAGGGTGTGGGAACAGCCAGTCAGGAAGCTCCTGGGTGTGTGTCTTTCCTGTGGAGCCTCCTTGAACTGAGTCATCTTATGCTTTGCCGATGCTGTGCTGTCCATCCTGTGCACCCTCCTCCTGTGCCACGGGTGCAGCTCTAGGCTCCCTGCCTGGCCCAGCTGTCCCCTGTGGGCTGTGGACCAGACCCTTCTTGGAAGGTCAGCGCTGTGTTTGCTTTTGGGTTTGGCTTCAGTGTCTGCCAAAAGCCAAGCTGCCAGATGTGTAAAGCTGGAGGAATTTTGCACCTGACAGAGTTTGCTCAGTTTAACCAATCTTCTGAGGGGACCCAAATGCACTTTATCTCCAGGGCAGGAAACTTGTTTTTAAGGTGGAGGATCTCCCCAGGAATCCTCTGCAAACCTCTGTGTAGAGTGGAACATCTTGTTGTGGCAGAAGGTGGTGGCAGATAGAATGTTTCTGGGCAAGATGGGACAAAGAACCGCAGCTCTGCCCTGGGATTTTGGTGTCTGAACTGTGAATGCTTTTGAAGAGCTGTGATCTGTCACCTTCACTGGTGGGCAGCATAAAAGCTGTTTGACTGTGAGAACCCAGTGATGATCTAGTTCTTTGCATTAATTTTGTTTTGATTTTCTTTTTTTTCCCTTATAGTTGGCATGTATAATAGAGCGAGACCAGCCTCAGTGCTGCAGCAGGGATCTGGGTGCACATTGCCGTGGCAGATAAACATGTGAAAAACACTTGTGCTCAAGGAGGATATGTGTCCAGGTGCCACTGGTGCTTGGCTGCTCCCTGAAGGACTGGTCTGCACCAAGAGCTGCCCTGGGATGGTGGCTTTGCATGTCAGGCTTTTGCTTTGCACCCAAATGATTTCAAATCTAGCAAACCTTGTGCTATGCGATGCCTCCACAGCCGTGTGGTGGGATCAGCAGGCGGTGAGCAGCTCCCTCAGTGGCATGGAACATGAGGAAAGCATGGAAATGCCTGGCCTTTGACCAAAATCGGGGAGGCTTAGGGGCACAGCCAGCGGCTGTGGCCCCCTCCCGCTCTTGGGAGCAGCTGTTTGCCCTGTGGTGCTGCTGAGAGCCCTGCACGGCTCATAAAGTCCAGTACTCAGATTAGGAAATGTCAGAGATGCAGTTTCCTGGGCAACCATAATTTGGCCCCACATGCGAAGGCATTAGGATGTGCCTGGTAATTGCATGATCCCTGCTGTTTGCCCCATTCCTGGCACTGGCTGGAGCCTCCAGCCCCTCAGTCTTGGGGCTTGAGGTGCCATTCTCATGGGCTTGCTTGTGCATCTCGAGGTAGTGATGTTCCTGGAGGCAGTAATTGCCTGCCCACCTTTTCTGTGGCTCTCTGCTGTAATATCTAACCATTTAAAAAACAAATGGATTTATGTTCTCATCACCCTGCAGTTGGGAGACCTTGTTCCTACAAAGTGGCATCCTTGAGGCAGTGGAGAAGCAAACCAGTGTGGCAAATACCCCCCAAACCCAAGAAGCTCACCTCTAATCTGAGCCATTTGCTCTGGGTCCAAGCTGAACCCAGCAAACCACATCCTGTGCCAACAGAGCCCATCTAATCTCTGCTGAGTGCCTCTGCACCCTTCTGCAGGCAAAATACTCAGTTTTAGGGGTCTTGACAGAGACCTATTTGGATTCTCCACCATCCTCTGCTTTGCAGACCTGGAGGCATCTGTGTAGGGGCCACTCTGGGAGCCTGCTGGAGCTCGTGTGTTCCTCCCTGGGAGGCCAGACCTAAACATGAGGAAATACAGTTGGAAATAAGGTTGGGCTTGATGATCTTCGAGGTCCTTTCCAACCTTAACGATTCTATGACAGTGACCACTGCATGCAGGGAAGCCTCTGGGCACTGTCTGAAGCTGCTGTGTGTGTATGGGGCAGAGGGAGGATCCAGGACTGGCACCAGCAGCAAGATAGGTCTGTGCCTGACTAGGAAGCGTGGTTCATGGCAGGTTTGAATGTGGTCAGGTTGGGCTTGGGGCATGAGGAACAGACAGCTAACCCCAGAAGCATCAGCAAACTGCATTTCACAGCCTCCCAGCATGCTTGGAGCCATGAGAGCTCTGCAAAGAGTTAGCATTGGACATGGCACTGCCCATTCACCGACCTTGCCTGTTGAGCTGGTGCGTCTGTGTGTGTAGGGACACTGCTGGCATGCCCATGCCTCTATTATCATGAGCACGTGTGTGAAGATGCTGTTGCTGTTACAGGGCTGTGCTCTGCAGATATTGAGGTGCAGCAAGAGCCTCTGCAGCTTTCGAGGCATGGGAGAGGCCATGGGATCTCCCAGCGGTTTGGAGCGGCTTCATTGCGATCTCACAGGCAGCAGGTGGGAAGCAGGTCCTGGTTGACCAAACAGCTACAAAAGTCACCAGCGACTTGCATTTCCCCTGGGGAGTTTTGCCCTGGTGGTGGCAAGCAAAGGGCTGCAGACCCCGGGCTCAGCACTGCTTCTTTGTGACCCCAGTGCCTGAGTGATGGCATGTCACCCCTCGGATGATGGAGGTGAGAGCAGATTGCCTGTCTCCTACTGCAAAGCTGGAGGCTGGCTGCTCCTGCAGCCCTGTCCTAGCTCACTGCCCCCTGCCTGAGGTGGAGCCAGTACTCTGCCGCTGTCTGTCCTCTGCCACCTTGCTGAGGCGTGAGAGAATCTGCAGCTCCCATGTTTGAACCCTGTTCTACTCCTTTGGGGCAACTGGGATATGGTCTGGGGGTGATCAGCTACTTGCTCATGCCCTGGCATGGAGGGACCAGGCTTGGAGAGCTGACCCAGTTCCCTATGCATCAGCTGCCCATGGAGCTGGGACATGTGGAGAGGAGGTGGTGAGCCAGGTGCAGAGAGCAGCGTGCCTCATGTAGCTCACAGGGATGCCAAGTCTTGGACTGTACGGTGGTGTTTACAGTTCCAGTTCCTGTTCCCTTTTCCTGCTAGGTTTTGCTGTTACAGGCTATTGTTGGGCATTTTGCACAGGAAGGAGGGAGAAATGTTTTGTTTTAAGCTGATTATTGGAGCTGCAGAGGAATGTGTGAGCAGCCATGGTCTCCGTGGCTGGCCAGGAGCAGGGGCAGCGTAGTGGTGAGGATGGAGCCTGGCACCGGGTGGGATTAGGCAGCTGCCACACCATGCTTGGGAGATTTGGTCCTTGCTGTGGGACATCTGCATAACCCATTTTGTGGTAGCAAATCCCCCCAAGCTGGGGATTTGCATCCTGGTAGGTGAGCAGACCCTGCTAAGGTGCTTGGGTACACTTGGTTGCTGCTGGAAATAGTGCCTGGCCTCACTTTGGGAGCAGGCTTTGGGGCTGGAGGTGGGATGTACAGGCTTCTTGGGGACTGCAATGTCATGTGATGGGGTGCTCTGACTGGGAAGCTGCTGAGATGCTAGAGTGGGCATGTGGCTCCGGTGCTGGAGAGGATCGAGCCCTGGGACATGCCCCATATCCTACTGCAGGATCCTCTCCTTCTCACTAGTAAGCGCAAATCTCAGGAATTTAGTGCTGACCCTGTGACATGGCACTTGAGAAGCTCCTGGTTCTGCTTCCTGGAGGAAGGTTCTATCTTGTCTTACTTAACTTAGGATGTGTCTGGGGATGCTGTGGAGGCCTGGGAAGGAGTGGAGAGGAAGCCATAGGCTGTTCTTAGCCCTTGTGTTAGAAAAGCTCTTCAAACGAGTGCACAGGAGCCCTGGAAGATAACCAGTCAGTTCCTAGTTGTGCCAGTGCCAGCTGAGACCCCTGTTTTGGGATCTGTGCTCCTTCTCCACCTTGGGAAAGGAAATGTGGCTGTGTGCAGGAGAGCATCTGTGTGCCATGGAGGGGTACGGCACTGCTGGCAGCCCTGCGCCGCAGTGGGCACCTGGCCAGGGCGTGTGTGTGGGTGCTGGCAGTGGGGCCTGATGGTGAGGGAGGGGCAGGGCTGCCTTCTGCTCTGCTTGGCTCCACCTCAGCTTTCCGGACAAAGGCTGGAGCATTTCCACGGCTGAGTGCCGGTGGAAAGCTGCCAACACCTGCTCTGTGGGGCTGCCATGATATGGGTTCTCAGTGGCCGATCTGGCTGCTGCTGGAGCAGCTCATGGTAAGCTCTGCCTTCCACCTCCCAATAAAGGCAGAGAGTGCCTTAACCCTTTTCCAATTCTTCCCCTCTTCCAGCTGGCTGTCCTGGAGGACTACGCAGATCCCTTTGATGCGGCACAGGTGGCAGGTAGCCAGGCAGGGCTGGAGAAGGTGATGGAGAATGATGGATATATGGAGCCGTATGAAGCCCAGAAGATGATGGCTGGTAAGGTGGAAGGCGTCACGCAAGGGCCACTCTTTACACCTCTGGTTCCTGAGTTTGGTGGCCACTGTACTCTGTTCCTTGCAGCCTATGACAGCATCAGCTCCCCCAGATAAGGCAAACCTAGGTGATGGTTGTGGTAGGCGACAGCCATTTTGCAGGCAAATTTTCCCGGCTTTATTCTTGTGTGCTGGGTTTGCAAGAGCACGCAAAGACTGTCTGAGCACTATAGGCACATCTCTCCCTGCGAGGCACATCTCTCCCTGTGATGCTGTCCCCCAGGACCCCAATTGCCAGGCTGAGCCAGGAGAGACCTGACATTCCATGCATCTGGCTTAAAACTAAGATGGATGTGGGAGCTATTTAATTCAGTTAGGACTGGGCCAGAACATGCTGTGTCTGCTGCAGCAGCGGGGCCCCCAGTGGGCCTGTCTAAGGCTGGAAAGCTGGCAAGCCTGAAGGCAGTGCTCAGGGTCACCATGCTGGCTCTGGCTCTGCTCTGCAGCTCTGTAGTTTTCCTGGAGCAAGTGGTTTCTGGAAAGCTCATGTGGCTTTTTGAAGTAGGCCATTATATTTCTTGGAAAAACCAGCAAGCAGTGGAGACGCTGCTTGTGCCTGTGGGAGAGACTTTGTTTTCCTTGAGGGAAGGGCATTTTATTAAACCAGCCACTCTGGATGTCCACGGTAGAAACCGAGCCATATTGCTTGCAGGGAATCAGGCTCAGGGGTACTCTGACCCCATGGACCCCATTTTGCTGGGCTGCCCAGGAGTGGGGATGTGGTACTGTGGGGATCTTGGTGCTGCCGAGCAGCTCTCCTGCTTCTGGCAGCTGCTCGCTGTCTCCTCCTCTGCTGATGCTCCCTACCCCATTTTACCCAGAGGTGACATTGAGCCCTGTCATCTAGCACAGTTTTGGGGACCATGGCTGTGTTGGGCAGAAGGCTCATGGTCTTTTCCCCTCTTCTCCGGCTAGAGATCCGCCAGAAGGGCTTACGGGAGGCTCCCGCCCGGCCGCTGCACCTCTACGACACTCCTTATGAGCCTGTGCTGGACATGGACAGTGACTGCCCAGCTTGCCCCAGGCCCAGGGAGTCTCGGCTGCCCGAGGATGACGAGCGGCCGCCGGAGGAATATGACCAGCCCTGGGAATGGAAGAAGGAGAGGATCTCCAAAGCCTTTGCAGGTGAGTGACGGGAGCAGCCATAAAGCAAACAACACTTTTTGTGAAGCTAGATCTTTGGGGTTCCTTCATCTTCTGGAGGTCAGTAATGTTGGTCTCTGCATTTCCATAGCTCAGGGAGTGCTTGTGCTCTTGCAGAAGTTGTTTCTCTGCACAGGGAGCCAAGCTGGACAGAGCGATGGATAGAGCTGCCTTGGTAACCTGTCCCAACACCTGTCTCCTGTTGCCTCTTCCCTGCTCTGACCAATCACAGCCTCTGGTGCAAATTAACACCCCCAACCTTGCGTTGCAGGGGTAGGTTCAAGCCTGGGCTCAAGCAGATCGCTCCTTCCTCAGGGCAGGAGGATACCCAAGGAGCCTTCGTCCAGGCTTCGTCCAGACCCCCTGACCTATTTATCCATGCTGTGGGATCGATTGTGTTTGTGTTTGGTAATGAGGAAATCCATGCTGTGCATTAGTGCTGGCTCCTCGCTGGTGCTGGCTAATTGCTACGCTCTTATCTAGGATGCATTTTAATTGCAGCATTGTGTGTCTGTGCTGCAGCTGGCGCTAGGGTGCTCAGTCTGGTGGCATTTTGTGGAGATGACAGCAGAGAGAGATGTGGAAATCTGGGGTTGGGAAGTGGTTCACCTTTTGGGTTTGGGCACTGTGAACTGGAGATATGTGTGCTGGGCTCAGTGCCACAGTGCCTACTTGTGCTTGGGGCTACCAGGTCCCACAGCACCCTGTGCCGAGGATTCGGCGTGTTGGGCTCCATCATGGAACACCCTGCTCTGCTGGGCTGGATTTGTGCTGAGGTGTCTGTGCTCTGGATAAGCCACCTTGCTTGATATCCCTGGGTGGAGGTGGTGTGTTCACAGGTCTGGCTCACAGGTGGGTGCTGCCCAGGGTGCTTTAGGCCTGCTCCAAGTCCCAAGGGAGTCAGGTTGCTGTTCCCCAGGCCACGCTGGGACCTGCTGCCTGTTTTTTTCTGAAGCCAGAGCAGGTCCTGCTGTGTCTTGCGGGGTGTTTTTTCTCTCCAGTGATGCCAAAATATCTCTGCTGGCCCATTCCCCTTTCCGGGAGTCCATGGGACCCCGGCTGATGGGCAGCTGCTACTGGCACAAGGCTGCAGTGCACTGGTGCCTGGCAGGGGAATGTGGACCCTGTGGGTCGCTGGTAGGTACCTAGGGCAAGACAGAGGCACAGGCAGGACAGATGGCAATGGGATGCTTGGCCGAGACCCCCAGACAGACAAGTATGTGGAACAGGGTGTTTGCAGGCTCTCCCAAACCCCAGAGAGGGTTGGCTGGAAAAACTGAGGGAGGAGCAGGGTCTCTCCATTGGGAATGTGCCCCACCTCAGGCCTGTCCCTGCTTGGTACTGTGGAGGGGATGAGATGGCCAAGCTGGTGTAGGGCTCCCGGGAATTTAGTCCTCAGGTCTTTCCCCCTACAACTGCTTTCCTTCTCTGTGGGCCTCTGGTGTTGCTGATGGTTTTTTCTAAGCCTTTTCTTTCTCTCTCTCTCTCTCTCTCTCTCTCTATTTCTATTTCCCACACCCTCCCCGCCCCTCATCCAGTTGAAATCAAGGTCATTAAAGACCTGCCGTGGCCCCCGCCGGTGGGACAGCTCGACAGCAGCGAAAGCCCCCCGGACGGGGAGGCTGGTGCCCCCGTCCCTCTGCAGCATGGCCAGCACAGCTACGAAGACGCCAATGGTGGGTGACGGCGGCGTGTCTGGGGGGGCTGCGGCCGATGGTTGCTGTGACTCTGGACCACTGTGATGCATCAGGGCTTGCCCTGGGCAGTGCGACCCTCCTCCTCTGCCCTCCCTCGGCTCCTCTTGGCCCCTTCAGTTGTCATGTGCTGGACACCAGGTGTTTGTCCTGCTGCAGAGAGGCACTAGCTCTTCGGTACCTCTATGCTCACGGCAGTGGAGCTGCTCCGGGGGATTATTCTATGTCTGAGTCGTTACTGTCCCTCTTGTTCTTTGCTCTTTGCCTCCAAATTCCCAACATTTGATTGCTGCTTTTAAGGTCTTCTCAACAACTGCACCGAGTATTTAGCTGATGTTTTCTTTTGACTTTTAATGCCCAGGTCCCTTACAGGTGTGTTAGCAGCTCATTCAAATCCCATTGCTGAAGTCGTGGCTGTTTTTTCCCCTCTTCATCATTTAGCACTGCTCCATTTCCTCTGCTGTTTTATCTTGCTGCTTAGTGTCAGGAGGTCCCTGTGGATTCTCCACTCTTGCTTTTGCTATCCTGAGCAGCCAAATCTCCCAGGTACACTTTGTCATCTCAGGTTTGCCTTGTTGTGAAGCCTTTTTTGTGTGTGCTGAGCACAGAGCCCCTGGGTAAATCCCCTTTGGATGCTGCTGGCAGTCTCACTTGTGAAAGCCAAATATTGCTGCTTCTCTTTTAACCCTTTATTAATATTTTAAGGACCTTGCTCTGATGCTGTGTTGAATTAGGATTTTGCCAAGAGCATTAGGTGGGGGGAGTTTGTGGAAAGCCATAACTGGATTGTTACCAGTGGGGAACTGGGATGTGAGCTGTGCCTTTTCCTGTGTAGCGGCGTGCTGTGCCTGCCCATGTGTCACTAATGCTGTCCGAGTGGGCACTGTGACGTGCCAGGTGCAGATGTCTGGTTTCCTGATCTGCAGTTACCCAGATCCCTGCAGAGCTTCATAAGATTAAGCCAGTGTGGCCTTTGCTGCCTCCCAGGTGGGCTTGAGCACAGGCTGCAGGTGATGGCTTGTTTTGGCACTGATGGTGGGGGCACTCAAGAGCAAAGTGTCTGCTTTGCCAGGGCTTTGGTGGATGTTTCCCAAATCCATAGGGATGCTGCAGGCTGAGATCAGTCCTCAAGAAGAAAGGTCTTGGCAGGTGGGAAGATCTTTCTGATCCTCTTCCTGCAATGAATGCAGGTGTCGAGAAAAATTCATCTCTTTGTTATGCAGCCTCTTCTTTTCCCCCATCATATATTATCCCCACAGTTGCGCTGACATTCATCCTGCTCCTGATGAACACATCAATTTGTAATTTTTCCTGGTTTTAGCAACACAGAGTCTTTTTTTTTTCCCTCTGACTTGCCTTGCTTTGTTGTGTTAAGTTTATCTCGCCAGAGTTTTGTCTTATTTTCTACTTCCCATGTCTGGGGGTGACTTGAACATCTTGAAGAATGTCTTCTCTCTCCTCAGGGCTTGTTTTTAATATCCTGTTTAATCATGCGCATGTCTTTGTCTCCTTCTGACAGGTGCAATGCATTTCTTTTGAGACTGTAGCGCAATGACTTTGTGCCACCAGCAAACACTTGCGCTGTTTGATTGTCTGGCTTTTTAACGATCACCCAAATTTTTTAAGGTGATGAGTTGCAATTGAAGCCTGGGTGTGATGTACAAGAGTGAGCATGGTTGGTGAAAAGCCACAGCACTGCAGAAGCAGGGCTTGTCAAGCCATAATGCCAGGCACCTCCTCCTTGAGCTGTGCTCAGGGTGGTTTAAGCCATGCTGAGCTGCAGAGGATTTTGGCTGGGTTTGCGTTTGGCTGCCTTCCCCTCCTTGCAGTGCTGGGGGGGCTGGAATCCTGCTCACCTGCACAGGGAGGGCCTAGACAAGGTGTCAGTCAAACAGCTGCCTTAGAGGATGCCCTGCTAGAGAGGAAAACATCCCTCTGGCTATTTTTTGCCTCCCCCTCCAGCAGCCAGGAAGCATGGAGAGTTGTCCTGTCTAGGGCATTCCAGTAGTCCTGGGGCACTTCTGGGCTCAGCCACCTCTGGGGGTGACTGTGCTGCCACGGTGGCAGCCCCTGGCAGCCCCACACTGTGGCAGCTCTGCCTGATTGATAAGTAATTTGTGCAAGGGGGTTGGCAGTACAGGGAGCAATAATGAACTCTCGGGAGGAAGGAGAAACTATATTGTTAATACTGTGTGGAAATAACAGGCAGTGGAAGGCCAGGTCCCTGGGGCATGGCTCAGTCAATCCTCTGTGCTCATGGCCGTGGCTGGGCTGGTGACAGGCAGATGGCAGAGTCAGGGAGGTACCTGAAGTCAAAATATCCCCTTCCCACCTTGGGGAATTGTTTTGTCACCCCATGTTTATTTGTGCCAGCAGAAACGTGTCCATTGGTTCCAAATTGACCGCTTACTTTAGCTCCATCTATCCCATCTTCTTTTTTTTAAATTTAACTTTTTCCTCTGAGATTGGGGAATCTCTTCTTGCTGCATCTCACTTAACCCTGTACCGCAGCCACTGAATCTATTTTTGCATTAGCAAAACCTCCTGAGCTTTTGAAACCTCCCTGGAAATGTCTTCCATGGGCTCAACTACTGGCTCTAGGCCTGGCGTGGTGGGGACCCAGCCTTGGCACTGCAGTGAGCAGCAGCCCAAGAGCTGCCCTGCCCTTGCTTAGACCAGGGGGGATGGGGCAGTGTGAGGGGACCCAGCGTGATGCATGTGGCTCTGGCTCTTCCTGCCAGAGAAAGTTAGGATCCCAGCCTGTGATGCCTGTCTGTCTTGCAGGTCCATCCGAGGGGCTGGGGTACGGCCGCACGTCGCCCTGCAGGGAGGAGAAGGCCAAGGCTGCCCTCAGGCACGGCTCCAGCAGCCTCAAGAGCACAAAGACGCTGACCGCTGAGCCTGGCCCCTTTGTCGGGGAGAGGATTGACCCTGCCCTGCCCCTGGAGAGCCAGTGGTGAGTCCTGCCTGCCCGGAGTGGCTGCCTGACCCCTCCACCTGCACTAGGGAGCCCTGTGGCCATACCGTGAGGAGCCCCAGGGCAGACTTGCTTCTTCCTTTCTTCCTTGGCTCCACATTTCAGCCTGTTTGTCCCTGCCCCTTGTCTCCCAGCCCCAGTGGTACCACCCCCTTCCCTCTCCCCGAATGTGGCTGCAGTCCCTGGGGAGGTGCCGGGGGTCCTGCCCCAGGGCAGAGCCCTTCCCACGGTGTCTGCTCTGTGCCTGGCACAGCCGATCCTCTCCCCCTCCAGCTGGTACCACGGGGCCATCAGCCGGACGGACGCAGAGACGCTGCTGAGGCTGTGCAAGGAGGCCAGTTACCTGGTGCGCAACAGCGAGACCAGCAAGAACGACTTCTCCCTCTCCTTGAAGTGAGTGAGCCTGGCAGGGCTGGGGGGTTGTGGACCTACGGCAGAGGTGACCAGGTGCCCTAGGTGGGTGCCCCAACTGAATTGTGCCCATGCTAATTGGGTAACTATGAGATAACCATGAGTGGGCAGAAATGGCTGCAGTATGGAGTCCACACTTTTCTGTGGTGTGGCACAGGTTTTTGGTTTGGTGTCTGGCAAAAACATCTCTCAGGAAGGGTGGGAGATCTGGAGGTCCGCTGCTGTTCCTTGGCAGTGCTGATAATTCCTCAGATGGATCAAATGATGTGCCTTACTGCTCAGTCAAATGTGTCTGGTTACAGCTTCCAGCTCTGTTTTCTTGTTCCCCCTTTTTGTGTAGCTTATTTTCATGGGAAAGGAAAGTTTGTGTGAGCCCACTGTTGATGGAAATGTGGGTACCTATCCTTCCCTCCCCAGCCCACAGATCCATTGCTCAGCTGTAGAGAGGGCTTTACCCTGCTCTGGTTTGCCAGTAGGGAAACCTTATCCCCACAGCACAGCTTGGTTTCTGCTTGGGGTTTTTGGGGAATTTTTACATACTCCCCAAGTTTTCCAGATTCCCTGAATGCCAAAATTGCATGAAGCATCTCTGCATGTGTCCTGACAGGGCAAAACTGCCCACAGCTCCTCATCCAGCTTTTTGCTGGCTCTTGGGGCAACACGAATCCACAAAATCAAAGCTGTTACTGTCTGAAGATGATGATGGATGAGCAAATATCTTCTTGCTCTTCTGCTGGACAGCTATATTAGCTCTGTTCCTGCCAGATGGGAAACAAGTATTCATTGAGCACTTCAGCTATCTCTGCCCAACAACAGGCCCCGTAACCCTATGCTTTTCTCAGTATACCTTGAGTTTCCCCAGTGGTCTCTCTACCTGCATTGCTTCTAGGGGTTTCAGCCTCTCTGTTTATTTCCCAGTGGCACAATTGTGAGTTAGATTGCTCTGTCTCTCTCCAAATTTTTTTCACTCTTTTTGTTGCCTTCAGCACCAAACCAGGGCAGGAGCTCCACTGAAAATACTCTTTTTTCCTTCTGCACTTAAGAGCTTTCAGATCAGCCAACAAACTGTTCTGGAAGAGCTCCCTCCGTTCCTTTTTTTTTGTCAGAATTTTTACTGATGTTTTAATTTTCTCGGTGTTTTTTCGTTGCTTTTGAGCCATTTTGGAGCAAGAGCTTCTTCTGGTTGGTGAGCTGCATTTGAGGCTGGGCGAGGTCTCACTGTCGCCTTGTGAGTGGCAGTAGCCAGCACGTGTGTTGGAGAGCCTGGGAGGTGGCATTCCATCACCTCTCCACAAGCCACCTGTTTCTTAGTGGTTTTTCCCTTACTTCTTGCCATCATCCTTAGTCTTATGGCAAAATCCTCCTCTCAGATGACATGCCTGGCTAGGCCATGGTGTGCAGCAGTATCCCACCTTCCCCAGCCCATCAAGTTGTTGCTTGGGCATTGCCTGTCCTTGCAGAGTTGTGGAGAACCCATAGCCCTGGGAGCAGGATTTTTACCCCACTGCCTTTCTCTGTAGAACCTATTCAAGGAAAATCCCCTGAGATGCTTTTTATATAGCTGTAAGCTGGCTATCTGCAGCTCTCTCTATTATTTAACTCTTTTTTTTTTTCCTTGAGGAAGGAGGCACAGCCAAGGAGATGGTCTGAAAAGCGTTCCAATGCTGACCTAAAGTTGTTTGGTGCTGCTTTAAAGGAAAATATGCACAAGAGAGCGCAGCCAGGAGCGGGTCAGGTAGCTGGAAGGATTTAACCCTGCCGTGACAGTCCTGGCTGCTCCAGGCTAGGCAGCCCCACGTTGCCTGTCATGGACAGGGTCATGTCATTGCCTCTGATGCTTGGAGAGTGAGTCCCTCCTGGCTTGTGCCTCCACGAGAGTGGCTGAGGCCACACTGCAAAGCTGTGTCCTTCCTTGTGCCTGCAAAGGTTCTCAGCAGGAGCAGCACCCACCTCTTGTCCTGGCTGCTGGTGTTTGCAGCCTGTTCCCTCAGTCATTTCTCCAGGGGTGCAATCTCATCACATCCCTGAGCTTGTGACGAAGACCTGTGGAGCGATATGGGCAAAACACAACCATCATCAGCGTATCATCTCTCCATGGTTCTGTGTGGCAGTGCTCCGGTTCCCTGCCACTGGGACACAGGACATGGCCAGGCTATTGCTTTTCCTTGGCTCATGTTGAGGGGCTGTGGCTGTCTCCCAGGACAGCTGGCTCCTTGCTTCTGTCTCTGAATGGATTGCAAACCCATTCTGCTAATGCAGCTTGGCTGTCCATTATGGCCTGTCTCCAGCTGGGAGCATGGGGCTGGGCTTTGCAGCACTAGGAGCGGCTCAGCATCACTGATGAGGTCCTGTCTGCTTTTAAGTCATCAATATTTTGCCATAATGTGCATTCCAGACGCTGCAGACAGGCTGCGGCTCTCCTCGGAGACACAAATTAATAGCAACAGGGCCATTAGTCCGTCACTTGGAATCAGCATTTGTGGCAGGATCTGCCTGCACAGCTTGGCGTGGCTTGGTGCCTGTGCTGTGCTGGGAAATGGTCTCATTACGCTGAGCGGGTTTTATGGAGCCTGCAGCGGTGGCATGGGGAGAGAGGGAAGCAGAAAATCCTTTGGCTGTGGGCCAAAGGAGAAAAACCTGGTTTGCCATGGTGAGGCTGGAGATCTGGGCAGTGAAGTCCTGGGAGCTGAGGGGCTCCTATGAGAGCCAGAGCAGTTTCTGGGAGTGCTTTGTCACATGCGAGGAGCTAAAGCCACTACCCCTCCATGACCCTACTGCAAGTGCCCCTGCTGCTCTTGCCCAGGTGATGCCTTCCCTACCCACAGACACCCTAGATGGGCCCTGCACACCCCACTGCACGGCCGTGCTCCCCAAGGGGACACAGTGCAGCATTGCTGGCTATGTCCCTCCTTTGCTCTGTGGGCTTTGTTGGAGTTGGCCAGGAGCAGGATGGTGCAGGCAGGGCCGTGGCTGCAGACAGGAGCCAGCAGTGTCCCCCTCAGCTGCAGGGGCAGGCTGCCTGTGTCAGGGGGTCAGGAGCTGAGGGGAGGCTGGGGCCAACTCTACCCTGCTAATCCCGCCTTGATCTGTCCTTGCAGGAGCAGCCAGGGCTTCATGCACATGAAACTGTCTCGGACGCAGGAGAACAAGTACGTGCTGGGTCAGCACAGCCCGCCCTTTGACAGCGTGCCGGAGATCATCCATCACTACGCCAGCCGCAAGCTGCCCATCAAGGGGGCTGAGCACATGTCCTTGCTTTACCCGGTGGCTATCCGTACCCTATAGTAATCACCCCCACGAGCCAGGCTCGAGGCTGGGTGCACCCAAAACTGGCCCATCTGCAGGGCTGAGTGCTGCCGTGCCGAAGATGGGCTCCAGACCGTCAGCCCATGAGCAGCTCGCTGGGCACAGCCGGTGCTGTTGAGGATTGCTGCAGCCGGGCCGCTCATCGTGCTCTCCCAGGGGCTCCCGTGCACTGGTTTGCCTGCTGGCGTGGCACTGGAAGGACTCCCTGTGCAAGGAGCTGAGTGGGGCTCGCCAGCTGTCCACACCTGCCTCCAGACAGAGCTTGGGATGCCAGGACTGGGGCTGGAACCTTGGAGAGTCCAGGGAGGGGGGCAGTGTGTGCGAGTACGGGGATAAATCATCTGGTAGCAGGCCTGAGGTACCTCCATGAGGGTGCCTAGCCCTGACCATGAGAGACAAAATGTCTGTGCCCGCAGGTAAGGAGGCTGGCAGGGGTGAGCAGGACCTGCCTGGGGCCAGTGAGGCATGCAGGGTGCCAGGCAGGCTGCCCTCACCTGCACCGGTGCTCAGTACTCACTGCCATCCTTTGCCAAACGTAAATAGTGACGGCCTTGGCCATGTGTGCAGCACCACTGCCTAATAAAGCAGTGCATGGTTGCCTCCTGCTTCATGGGACTGTGTGCCCACATCCCACCGTGAGTGGGGGATCAGTGTAGCAAAACAGTGGGAAGGGAAAGTTTGTTACACAAAAGCTTTAAGTGAATTATTTTCCCTGCGCCTTTGCATACACTGAGATGGCGTGCCAGTCCAGCTAGTTCACTCCTCTGAGACACGGGACAAAGGATGGTGGTGGTCATGTCCTTGCCATGTCTTTGAGACTCTGTAGGCAGTGATGAGCTGATTTTGGACTTGCCTGTTACTCCCTGTAGAAGAGGGTGCTCTTTGGGATCTTTTGCCTTCTTGTTTTCCTTCACCTCTCAAAAATCTTAGGCAAAATCTCTGAATTTCACAGAGCTCCTGATCTCCTCCCCTGAGAATTTACTGGCTTCAGTCCTGTTCTTTGTCTTCATGACACCTTGTCTTTGGGCCAGCTCCTCTTTTTTTGGCTGAAGCTCTCTCTGGTGCTCTGTTCTGTTTCATACATACCTTGCCTTTCAACCTTGTTTCTGGTGTTGCTCCTATACCCATGCACATACATATCCTCTATCCGTGCTTCAGCCTAAGCTTCATCCCGCTGTTTCTCCCCAGCAGCACATTCCCTTTCCCCTCTGCTCTCTGGGTGGGGATGGCAGCAGCAAATTCATTGCTGGACCAGCAAAACCTTTTCTGTAAGCGGAGCAAAGCCCTTGGGCATCGCTGGGATGAGTTAGCAGTGGTTTGATGAAGGCTTCGTGAAAAAGCATCATCCTCCCCTCTGCCTGCTGCCAGGAAGAAGCTGTCCCTGCTGGTTGGTGGGGGGACTGAGGTGATTGATGGGGCTTTGGGGACCTTGTGTGGGTGAGTGCTGCAGCCACTGCAGGAGCCCTACTCTGCCATCCAGGGCTTTGGGGATTTTCGGACTCGATCTTAACTGAGAGATGGCTGTCCTGGCTGCCCTGCAGAGTTTTGAGCTGCTGTGGGGGCATGGCCGGTGTGGTCTGTGAATGCACCCCGTGACTGGGAGCCTGCAGAAGTGTGGTGGCTTGTTCCAGGATGCCTCAGCCTCTGCCGCTCCTTAAAAGGCAGTGGATTGAGCTGCTCGGTGTCTCCTTACAGCCCACTTGGCTGCTGGCAGCTCTGGCTGCCTCTCTCCGTCCCAGGGAGGCATTTTGTCCAGCAGGGATGGAGGTGACTCCAGTGGCACTGCTTTTCTCCCAGAGCCTGCAGGAAGGGCTGGAGATGCAGAAATCTGCAGCGATGCTGCTGGGTGCCCTTTCTGCACTTAGAAGGTTTCAAGTGCCATTTAGCAGCCCTGCTTGCCCTGTTGGCTCCAGTGAAGAGCTTATCACAGGGGATCCTCTGCCTTCCTGGGGGCTGTGGGTGGGAAAGAAGAGGCTTCTTGTGTCCATGCAGCTCCCCACATAGAGTGGGGCTGTTTTCTTGAGGAGCTGTGGCAGGGAGCAAACTGTCTGGGAGTCAGTGCTGGCTGTGCAGCCTTATGGTGAAATCCTGCTCAAGTAGCCTGGCTCCATTTCAGAAGCATCCCTACTGAGCACAGGGATGAGAGGAATGAGACCCGTGTGCATTGCACCAGCTCCCCAGAAGCAGTCATGGACCAGCAGGACTGCCCTGCAGCTGGGCTGTGTGTCCAAGTGCTTCAGCAAAGTGGCTCTTGATCATTGCTGTGGGAGTTACATCCCTCCTGAGCCCTTTCTTCTCCAGGCTAAAGAAGTGAGACTCCCTTGTTCTACCCCCAACCATTCTCAGAAGGACTCTCTTCCTCTCTTCATGTACTTGGAAGCAGTATCCAGGTGTGGTCTCACCAGTGCCAAATAAAGGGAAATAACCCCTTCCTTTGTCCTGACCACCAAAAATACATGACTCCAGTTCTGGCATCCTTGGTGGTGGGAGGTGAACAGCAGGTTCCCAGAAAATTTGAACAGAATTTCTCTTGAAAGGGTATTTTAGTGCTGCCTTTGCCATCCTGTGACTGAAGTGAGCATTGTTTGGGAATGGGGTGGGTGACGGCAGGCATCCAACAGGGCTAGAGAGGTGACAGGGATCCCCATTCATGAGGATGCTAATCCCCAGGAGGGACAAGAGCATGAGCAACCTTATGTGGCTTTAAGGTTAACCCTGTTGGGAGCATAAAGTTAGACCAAAGACCTCTGTTTGTAGTAATTCCTAATCCACTTGTCCCAGCAATCCCCCGTGTCCTCCCAACTGCCTGTGTTCTGTGTCCCTCCTCCCGGTAAGTGAAACAGCTCTGTCATTCATTGCCTGATCGCTAGTCCCTCACTAAGCCCTCCATAATTGCTGGGCTGGTTTAGCATACTGCAGGTCCTGCTAACAGAGGAAGGAAGTTTGTTTTGTAATTGGATTAGCACTGCTAGGAACAGCTCGTGCACAGTGTTGGGGCTGAGCTGGTGCAGCCCTGGCCTCGTGCCACTCTGCCTGGTTGTGGGTCAGCTGGGGCTGACCCCTGCATAGGACTTTACTGACCAAAATGATGCTCACAGGGCTGTCTCCCATGAAGACAGGCTGAAGGAGATCAGGCTGTTAAGCCTGGAGAGGACAAGACTCCAGGGAGACCTTAAAGCCCCTTCCAGTGCCCTTAGGGTCTCCAAGAGAGCTGGAGAGGGACTGTAGACAAGGGCCTGGAGTGACAAGACAAGGGGGAAATGGTTTCAAACTGAAAGAGGGCAGGTTTAGATAAGGTAGGAAGAAATTCTTGGCTGAGAGGGTGGTGAGGCCCTGGCACAGGTTGCCCAGAGAAGCTGTGGCTGCCCCATCCCTGGAAGTGTTCCAGGCCAGGATGGATGGGGCTTGCAGCAACCTGGGATAGTGGAAAGTGTCCTTACTCATAGCAGGGGATTGGAACAAGATAAGCTTTAAGGTTCCTTCCAGCCCAAACCATTCACTGATTCTATGAAAAGATGTAGTTTTGCAGGATGGAGGCAACCGAGAGGGATAAAAGAATGATAGAGGGCAGAATTGGAGCTTGCCCATCTGGGAACCTGGGGTGTGTTCACTGAATTCTGTCCCTAATGTCTCCCACCTGCTAGAAATGAAGCCCTTTGGTGAGTGCCAAGACTCACGTCACCCATCCCAGCACAAGTCATCAAGGCTGCCAAGTACCTCAGAGGTTGGAGAGAACCAGCAACTGATCCTTGTGGGACTGGGTTAAACCCTCACATTGTTTAGGGTGTGCTCCGTCATCCATTCCCCCTTCCTGCCCCTCTGGCCTGGAGAAGTTCCCTGAAGCCCAAGCCTAGTGATTAGTTTGAAACCCAAGCCCTAGCAGGGATGCTTAAGTTACTTGAGTATCCCTGAGAATGCTGTGCCCTGTGTTTTGCCTCCAACCACAGCAATCTACAGGAGGATCAGATAACAGCTCAGCTGCCAGAGTTCGAAGCACAGGAGAGAAATTTGTTCCTGATCCCTGCAGGCTGCCAGTGGAATGTGCAGGGTAGCACATACATAGCACACATGTGCACTGGCACAGACATCGCCCAGCTGAATACCTCTTCTCTAATCTTTTCCTAAACATCGAATGTTTGACCCAAAGGACAAGTTTCAGCTTCTGACTTGGAGACCACCCTCACTCAGTCCCTTCAGTATGGTTCCCAGCATCCTTCCAAACCACTTACTTGCTCCTGGTATCCTGTTTCAAAATTGTCCCAAGACATCTCTGCTTGGATGCCTCCACCTAATTTTGAGTCTACACCTGTGATCAGTTCTCTACTTTTCCTTGCACAGTTTTGGAGGTCTGTCTCCAAACCAGCATACTCAGGCACATAGAAGGGGAAATGGTTTTAAGTTAAAGGACCATCAATTTCGATTAGATACAAGAAGTATTTTACAGTGTGGGTGGTAAAACCCTGATACAGGTTGCTCAGAGAGGTGGTGGAGGTCCCATGTGTGGAAACATTCAAGGCCAAGTTGGACAGGGTTTGGAGCAACCTGATGTAATTGAAGATGACCCTGCTCACAATAGGAGGTTGGACTAGATGACTTTCCGACCCAAACCTAGGATTCTGTGATCTTCCAGGTGAGACCATCCCAGTGCCTTGCTAGTGGTGTGGCTGTGTCCCTCTCCAAAACATCCTGGGCACAATGATTCCATACTCCCAGCCCTGCATTTCTTGCTATTAACATTAGTGGGGGCATCCCAAGGTGGGGAACAGTGCCAGAAGATGCTCAGAGACATCCCTTTAACACAGCCCAGCATTTTACTTGGTTAGCTGGTTCCTCCTCTTGTTAAATCCATACCCATGACTTCCAGCATTGGCAACTGGTTCATACTGGGTGCAAATCAAACTTCTTCCTTAAATCTAACCAGGCTAAAATTATAAAAGCATAGAATCACAGAATGGTTTGGGTTGGAGGACCCCTTAAAGCTCATCTTGTTCCAGCCCTCTGGCATGGGCAGGGACACCTTCCACTACAATGCTCTGCATCACCTTGTCAAAGTTAATTATCAGAGAAAAATCATTACCTTATCCTGAGACAGTGTATCTGTGATAAGTTCTGTTTACACTGGCTTTTCTATCTGGGAGCCTGGGTTTCCTTCAAAAAAGCCTCAGAAAGGTATGTTTGAATCCCTCTTTTCCATTTTCTGGATATGGAAGGCACATTTGCTGCATTTGTTTGAGGTTTGAGCCATATCCAGGTTTTCTTAAACCTGGTCCTTCTTTCATAGGGAAGTGACCTTTCTCCTTCCCTCCCTGATGTCATGCAGCCCCTCCTGGCTGACCCTCATCTCATGCATTCACAGTGTGTCCTTAGCCAGTGGTTGTGCCTCAGGCACTCTTGGTCCTTCCTATCTCGCTCAGCTTGATGCCCTGTACAGCCACCAGTCCTTCTCTTCATTTCCACCATGAATGTATGTGTGCTATATTCTTCTCCATGAAATGGCAAGCCCTGACTGCCTATGCGGGACTGGCAGGCTTGCTGCATGTCCCCTCCCCCTGTCCCGCGCCTTGCTGCGCATCCACGGTGCAGTAACTCCACTGTGATTTACTGCCCCAGTGCAGTGCCGCAGCTTCTGCCTGCCGTTCCCTCTGCACATTCGCAGCATGTCTGGCTTTGGTGTGCTCGCTCTGACCACGCACACAACGGTTCCCTGGTTGACAGGGAAGGCTCATGCATCTCTTTGTCTCCATGTAGGGCGATGTCTGAGCAACCTGCAGCTCTTTCTGGTAACTCACTGCAAGGATTGCAGGCTCTCTGCTACACCTAACTCTCTTTTCCTTCGGTACATGCAGGCTGTCAGAGCCTCCCCTGCCCCCATCTGCTCAGCCCCTCTCATAACCATGTCCTGCAAGGGCTGAGATGCAGCCTGGCATCAACATCCCTGGCTGTTCTGGCTCGTCCTTCTCTGGAAACCATAGATTGAGTGGTGACTGAGTTTTAAAATCCTGCTAGAGGTAATGGAGAGTGTCTGGTGGGCAGCAAGACCCAGGGTCCTGTTCAGTGTCATTTAAGCCAGAGTCCTAGGTGCCACTCACACTGCAGGTCCAGTAACTGAGGCCTTCTCATGGGAAGTTTATGGGTTCCAAGGACTTCCTCTACTGACGTGTTGGATTGGGAGAGCAAAAGGGAGAAAGTGACATAAGAGGGCCCCCAGAAATGCTTCAGAGAAAACCTTGAAGTCCAGAAGAGAGGGTTGTCACTCCAAGTTGCAAACTAGGCCCATCCAGGCTTACACCAAGAAATGTGGGGAAGATGTGACACAGCCTTGGCCTCTGAAGGAAGCGTGGGAGGAACAGGGTCTCCTGTCCTTTGCCCTGGAAAGGTCTCCAGCCGTTTGTGATGCTGGTGACCAGAGCATGCAGGGAGAGCTGCCAGCTGGAATAGACTGGGGCTGAGAAGAATGGAGGTACAAGCTGAGACTTCTCCAATTTTAGTTCCTGGTTTTCTTCTTTTTGGTTTTTGGTTTTTTTTGGTTTTTTTTTTTTTGGTNTTTTTCCCCCGGAGAAGGGCCAAGCTAAAAAGCATCTTGCTCTCTTCCGCTGTGAGTTGTAGCTGAGCTCTCACATGCCACAGGCTGGGAGAGGTACTCCATGTGGGACCACGTCTGGAGACTGCATCACCTGCACAATGAGGACTCTTGCATTTGCACTCGACTTCCAGCCTGTCCCAAAGGAAGTGGCACATCATATACCAGAACAGGCAAGCGAGCAAGCACAAGGGTGTTTTTCAGTCCCCTCTGCATCCCAGACCCTGCATTCCCTGCTCAGCTGAGGGTCCCTCTGAAAGTCCAGCTTTTGGGACAACCTTAGGCTCGGTGGCTTTGGCACTGGCAGCCCCACAGACAGCACAGTAAATTAGTGCTGGCTGCTCCCACTTGGAACACAGCCATAATTGTTCTTGCTGGGCTGGTCCTGCTTGGGGCCATAAAGAGGAAGATCCTTCTTTTATCATCATCCATCTCATTCCTATCGTGGCAGCTGGAGTAAATGTCTGCCTGTCATCAGGGCACAAGGTCGGGTCACCTTTTGACAGACTCACAGGTTGCTTGGGATGTTGAGTGGGAGCATCTGTGTCCTGTGGCTTGGTGTAAGGATGGGATGGGGTCTCTCATGGCAGTCGGGGGGACACAGTGACCCCTCTGGTGTGCTCTCCATTAGCAGCGCAGCTCCGGCGTCTGCGTGTGCTGAGCCGGGGGCAGCGGCGACGGACCATCCCTCCCTGACGGCAACAGCTCATTTCCATTTAGAGGAATTTCAGTCTCAGTTGGCCAGCTCTTCGCCACGGTGCGACTCAAGACTCAAATTTCCAATTTTCTTTCCCACGCAACGCCAGATGCTCTGTGGGCTCGGGGACTGCAGCGCGTTCCGGGGAGCTGCCGCCCGGCCCAGGGGACAGTTGGGGGCGAGAACACGGCTTCTCTGCGGTTCCGCTGGTCCCCACGGCATCTCCGCACCCGCAACAGCCACCCTGCCCTCAGCGCGCTCAGCGGCCCTCGCTGGAGCAGCGGCGGCCGCGGTGAGGCGCGGTGAGCGCGGAGGGTGGCGGGGCGGACACGGGCCGCTGCCGACCGGACACTGCGCACCGCACACCGGGCACTGCGCACCGGACACCGGACACAGCCCGGGCGCTGCGGCCCCGCCGGGAGCGCGGCTGCCGCCTGCCGGCCGCGCGGGGAGCAGCAGGGCCGGACGGGCGGGGGCG
>VWPU01006235.1:0-10363 GCA_013398955.1 Callaeas wilsoni
CCCCCGCCCGCGGCCGCGCCCCCGCGATGCGGAGGGTGCGGGATGGAGCGCCCGAGCGGGGCTGGCATCCCCGCGGGCCCGGCATCCCAAATTTTATTATTGTATCCCGGGGATGCTCCCGCAGCGCTCCGGATTGCGCGGATCGCGGGCGCAGGGCTGCGTGTCCGGGGTTCCCCTCCCGCGGCAAAGCGCGTGTCCTGGTCTAGTTTGGTTTTAGGTGGGTGCCTGCCCTCGTCTATCAGGGAGCGGACGCGGTTCACCGAGGTGTTTTACCCTCCGCGGAGGAATTTTGCCCTCCACAAACTTCTGTCTTGTTGGTGCTGTCCAAGCCCCTGCGCTCTGCTGAGTGCTGCCTGGGCTTGAAATCCTTCCTGAACATCCGCACAGGGAGCTCGCATAGAATCGCAGGATTATGGCGTGGTTAGGGTTGGAAGGGACCTCAGAGTTCACCACATCCCAGCCCCCTTCACACGTTCCACCAGACCGGGAGATGCAAAGGTACGTTCTTCCACCTCCCTCCCTCCTCAGGCAGGATGTCATCCTGCCCGAAACTGGAAGGGAGTCAAAGCAAGAATGAAAGACGCAGCGACATTTCAGAAGCAGCCCAAGGTGGAGGGTAGGAAGATCTCACGTCAGACCACTACACACTTTTTTTAATCTCTTTTCCCTACCTGGGTATACAGAGCCACGAGAGTGAAAAAAGTACTAATTGCCTAGTGGGCGCCAAAAGGCTCTCCAGATATTTTATATCTGTAATTTGCATCCCCTCTACATGCCTTCATGGTGAAAGACCACATATAAATATTATATTAAGCTTTAATGCAATTGCCGAGTGAGAAGGATGTACTGAACAGCGCTACGCTGTTGAGAAGCGTTTCTGCAGATACAACCTGAAAGTCCGGGCTGCTTGCATGACAACAAGAAGAGACATCGTGAAATTAGGAGTGGAAACGACCCGTTAAGTCGTCTGATCTCTTGGTTACTTTGGCTGGCACCTCGCAGTAGTTACAGCATTTCATTTTGCAAGCCCTTTGTCTGCCATTAAATTCCTGTCAGTGACAGGGTGACAGCCCTCGCCTAAAGCTCTGGTTTTACATCTGAGCTCGCAATTAATCGTATTTTTCTTTGACACTGGAAGTGTTTTGGTTTCAACACCTTACATTGTCAGCAAAGATTTGAAAGGATCAGGGTTTTTTTGCGCTGGTTAAACTACGAAATTAACAGAAATTATGCACCTCGATAAAGAGCATTGGACACCCATAATCCCGGGGCTTTTTCTGCTTGTGCACAGCTCAGTGGTGCCCACACCAAGTGTACACTTCACCCATCGCAGCAGGGCAAGGCTCCCTGGTGGCACTGAGCCAGCAGTGGAGGGGCAGTGCAGAGTTATCCAGTAGGTTAGGACAGATAAAGAAAAAAAACAATCTCCCAGCATTAATTTAGCCCACACTAGCAGAAAAGATGTGTTATCATGAGCTTTCGTCCGGTGTAACGCTCTGGACACGTGGGAGATTGTAGCATCCACCAAAACTTTTCCCTGTCCTCACTGTAACATTCACTAGCACAACTCAGCTGGCAGCACTCAGGTGCGCTACAGCCACACCTTCCTTAAACTGCACAGATATCCCTGGGATTGCATCACCACCTCTACAGCAACTTGGATTTTACACATCAGTCTCCATGCCAGAGATCTCCCTGAGGAACTGCTGCCTGGAAAGAAAATACTTCTCTTTCTCCCCGAGGGTTGCTTTGCTGTCAATAGAGAGATAGTGGAAATTTAGGAAGCCTTAACAAAGCTTCTGATATTAATGCATCTTTTCTCTACAACGGTGCTAATTTTACTGCTTATCTCTGTTTTACAATCAAGAATCCAGCTGTCATAATTACGAGGCAAGCTGCACTGTAGCTGCTGTGGCAGCCCAGCATGCCTGCACCCCCAAGTGGCAGCCTTGCCTGCGGTTTTTTTTTTTTAAATTTTATTATTCTTGAGGGAATAATCCCGTAATGCAGCCCCTTTATTTCCCCAATTAGGATAAATCTAAAGGGACTAACTACTCTCGGTACCGGGAGGCCTTTTTCCACTGAGAGTCTGTGACTAGCAGCTGATTAAAATGACACAGAAATAGCTTCTTCAAAGCCAGGCATTGTTTATTCAGCCAAAAGGGATGAAACAACAAAAGGCTTTTCTGCCTGGTTCTTGCCTAAAGTGCAATGCCTTTTTGTTTTCAGGTTCTCAATAAGTTTTATTCAACAAAACTTATCTTCCCACCTCAGAGTAGTCAGACTTTTTTGCTGCCCCACTCTGCAGGGCTTCCCTTCCTCTGCTGCTTCCTCCTGCTTGCTCCCCTGCATTTTGGGAATGACCCAGGACTGGGGGATGCTGCAGGAGATCCTTTCATCCAGCACCTTCCTTCTACCCCGGTTTCTTCCCTTAGCACAGAGGAACACAGCTCCAGCTCAGTGCTGTGAGGTTGGCTCCGAGGTGCAGACTGTTCCTTCCAACCCAAATGTAGCAATTACCTGCATCTAGGTGTTCTTAATATGGATTTTCTGAAGCCAGAGTGTGCTGTTTGCTGCTCTAGCCTGGATTTTACCCAAGAGTTCCTTTGCTGTTGTGCTGTGGGCTCACACTGTTGTCATTGAGGCTGTTGTGGTTGCAGCACCTCACAGCGCTCCCCTCCTGCAGTGACCCGTCCCTGACCTAACCTTCTTGATGAAGATTGTACCCTGATGTCCTTCAACGTCCTCCAAGGTTCAGAAATTATGCATTTTTTGCCATTTGTTGTTTTTCTTGAAGCAGCTGCCTCGCTGACAGCAGGAAAACCTGCCTTCTGACTCTATAAATACTATAGGTATGCAACCACCAATTTTATGTGGGAAACCCCAGGAACTTTGGGCCATCCTGAAGGTTCTCTTTTCCTTTTTTGGGTTACCTATTTGCAAATCCTTACTGTCTTCCCAGTGGTGAAGGCACTTTGCTGAAATACGGGCGGAATGGGACTGGGATGTCACAAGCCATTGCAGCTCAAGCTGACATTCCACCTTTTATATCAACATTAATATATATACACAATATATAAACACAGCTTTTTTAAATTTGTATTTTGATTTTTACCCCTAAGGCAAAACTCTTCCTCCTGTCATGTGGATTTTTTATATGCTCTGTGGTTTGGATTTTAAGAGAGAAATGGGCTCAAGAGCTGCCAGATATTAATCCTTAATATTCCTATCTTTCTCTTTCTGCCACCCATAGTACTCGAAGACTACTTTTCACTTTCCAGACTCTTCCTACACTTCAGGATAATTCCTGATTAATTTTACTTAGCTGCACTCTAATACCCAAATACGTATTTTATTTGTTTATCAATCACTCAAGATCAAGAACTCTTTTGCATCCAATTTTTTATGTTCTTCCATCTAAATGATCAGCTCTGTTTGTCAGAAATTTCTGCCTAATAGGATTGGCAGAAAGGGACCATGGAGACTGCCTAAATCTGCAACATCCCTTCCTAAGGATTCCTGTAGACCTTCTGGAGTAGAAGGGGTAGAGTGGAGGGGGAGATCAACTGCTGCCTTTCCAAGGCAAAAAAATCCAACATTTTCAACTGGGAAAGAGCTAATCCATGTCTGGTGATGCCCCCACTGTTTTCCTCCATCTTACTTTCATTAGTGGCTTACATTTTCCTGTGTTGTTTCCTGTCCTGCCTCAAATGCTCCAATTAACCCTTTGAAGTCCTGCAGTATATTAAACAGAAAAAAAAAAAAATATTATAACCTGTAGAAATGTAGGCAGCCACACTGCCCTTAGATAAAGAGCCATCAGTAAAGGAACAGTGACAGCAAGTCTGAATGTATAACATGAGGATTTTGGCCTAAGAGAAGAATAATGGCTAATGTTCAGTAGTGACATCAGGTCCAAGATTCATTGCACAAAAGGTGAACCAAGCTTCTCCCACCTGTGCTGCAGCAGTAGGAGAGCAGGAGATGATCCTTCCTGTTTGCCAACCTCTTGCCAATTTTAGATGTCATCCAGATAACGTGAGTGTAACCTGCCAATTACCCTATAACACCTTTAGGGTATCTTGGATACCGGCTTTGTGGAGGAGATTAGTTTTATCACCAGCTCCCATCACAGCACCAGCCAGATCAGAACCTTCTTAGAGCCAGAGATCAGGACAGTCTCAGACTGCACAGGCACAGATTATATTGCCACCTCTGTTATAATTAGGGCTAAAAAAAGCCTCTGCAGCACGCAGCAGAACTTTCCTTATTTTTTTTTTTCCTAATAATATGTACTTTGTTCTTCAGGGATTTGTCAGACACCATTCACCATAACCGGCTGCTCTGATTCTGCAAGTCATCTGCGTGTGCTTGACTCAAGAAAGGAAGAGATAATACATCTGTCTGTCACCACCACAGCAATGCCGCCAGAATTATTCCTGGGGTTGACACTGCCTTTAAAACAGGGAAAAGTTAGTTCTTTTATCTCTTCCCAAGCACAGCCTGATCCCCCACTCCTTGAACATGTGAGGTTTCCCGTTAACTCGACGTGGGTTTTGTGGAAGATCCTGCTTCCCTCAAACCTTTCTGGTTCAAAAGCATTGTCATGTAATGGTCCATCACAGGAAAGGGGGAGAAGTAGCTGTGCAACACAGGGAAACACTCAAACTCCATTAAAAAAAATAAGTACTTTTTCTTTCAGTCTTTTGCAGCATGGTGTTTTGTTTCATTGTTTTTTCCTTTTTGACTATTTATAGAAAGGAGCCAGCAAAATCAGTGTCAGAGTTGGGTTTGATTGCCTTTCTTCTATTATGGAAACAAGCTTTTACTGCCCACAGAGGACAGAATTAAAGAATCCTGTCTAAATATTGGAGTATGTTTTAAAATGAATTTTTTGCTTCCCAAAATGCAAACATGTGAAGTGCACAAGATCACAGGAGAGGAGAGGAATGGGCAGGCAAAGCTGTGAGCACAACCCCTGACACGAGGCACCCCCAGGTTTTGTTCTGTAAAGCCTTCTGCACACCCCTGAAGCTGAGAAACTGGGAGCTGATTCATTTCAGTTGGGATTATTCCCTGCCTGCTCGTGAAAGGAGTTTGGATTCACGATGGTTCTTTCAGCAGGACTAAGGTGTGTGGAAGATGAGTGCCGGTGCACGTGTGTCTGTTCAATGCCTCTGCAGGCTGTTCACCACCAGTGCCACGTGGGTCTTCCACGCTCTACACACATCAGAAAGTCTTGAGCTAGAGATTAATGTCACACCTCTGAGTGAGGAGTCACAGCTAAGGTAAAAAGGCAAAGTTCTGCCCCGATGAAGTGACACTTGCAGTAAGATGCAGACAGTGGGTTGTAGAATCATAGAAGCATGAAATGGTTTGGGCTGGAAGGGACCTTAAAATCCATCCAGTGCCACCCCCTGCCATGGCAGGGACACCTTCCACTATCCCAGGGTGCTCCAAGCCCTGTCCAAATTGGCCTTGGACACTGCCAGGGATCCAGGGGCAGCCACAGCTGCTCTGGGCACCCTGTGCCAGGGCCTGCCCACCCTCCCAGGGAACAATTCCTTCCCAATATCCCATCCAGCCTTGTTCTCTGTCAGTTTGAGGGGGCCTTCTGACATGGGGGCAGATTTCTGCTCAGGACCCTGCCCCAACAGGTGGTGATGCCGTGGGTGATGCTGTGAGATGGCTGTTCCCAGGAAAACTCAGAGGACTGTGGGGTACCTGCATTTCTGAGAGGCTGATGGGCCCCCGGAGCATCCATGGTGCTGCTTCACCCCTCGCTCTGCTGTCTGCACATTTTCTAAAATGCCATCTCAGTCCGTAGTGAGGAGAACTCTGACTGGCACCTCAGATATCACGTTGCCGTGCCCTCCATGGCCTGTACACCTCTTCCAGCTGCAAATATGAGTACTTAAAGGAAATCAGTCAATGGAAGAGAGACTGACTTAACAGCCCTCCGTTCCTTACAAAACCAAGCTAACACACTCCTCTCTCTTTCTGGAGTTCGTCTCTCTCTGCTGGTCCAACGGTTCCTACTTTTTCCACTTGCAGAGTGTTTGCTTTGCACTAGCAAAGCTTGTTCTGCCCCCTCTCTGGATTGTTTCTGCTCCCTTTTACAACAAAGACAAAACACCATCATTAATGGGAGTTCTGGATCATTTGCACCCTTCTAAACAGCTTCACAGGGAAAAGACTCCAGCAGCTCTTCGAGATTTCCAGCACAGCTGGCCTTGCCTCTCACACCTCAATTTTAGGAAACATTTGCAGCCTGAATCATTGAAGGAACATCTCTGAAGTGCAACCCAGTGATCCAGGTTTGCTGAAGGTGAAGGATTCCCTCTCATGCAGCCTCAGAAATCTGAGTTCCCTGGTTTGGCCAACACTCGACCAAATCAAGCTGAATTTCTACAAACCACACAAGGGCTGTGCTAAAAGAAAGCTGCTAAAATTCCAAGCACAGCTCTTCAGGGGCTACGTTAAATTTGTAACAACCAAGGTGCTGTTTTGGTTTTAGTGCTGAAGTTGCTGTTTTGCAAACTTAAATGTGTTTCACCAAGGTCTTTACCCTACTGTTATTTATACTAGATTTTCAAGGAGAATACCATGAACGACCTTGGTGAAAGAGTTCATTTCAGACACCTACAAAACATATTTTCATGTTAGCAAGAATATGCTTCAACCATTTAAACTCTAAGGAGTTTTTACAGTGTCTGAGGTTGTGTGCTTTTGCAGATCTTTGCAATAAATAATAGCAGTATTTTTGATTTTGTTTGGGTCTGTGTGTGTGTGTGTTAATTTATTTTACTCTAAGGGAGAAAACAAGATTTGAAACATAATTTTAGAAATGACTTTGTCTTACTTTCAGTGCTCATATTGCACAGTTAGTTTTAACAGCTTATTCACACAGAGCTTCAGAGCTCAGGGGAGGAACTATTAAATCACTATGAAGTATTTAAGGGCATGGTGTCATCAGCATTTCAGGCATTTAACTGCAGACTTTGCCAAAGATCTTGTGATTTTAAAATCAGAGAATGTTATTAGAGCCACGGGACTTTTGGCTCTCAGTCTCTTGCGGTGGGATGCATTTCAAATCAACATTACATACACTTGAAAGATTTCAATTATTAGTTGTGTGAATCAAGAAGATGAGTAACTAACATGGTTTCTTCAGTCTTCTGATATCTGGCAGTCCAGCATGACAACTTGTGGATAATTCATGTTAGAATTTGACAATGTGAGAGATTTTAGAAATAATTTTATGCCACTGCTGTGAGCTGACAGAGCCATCCTGCCTCAACATATGACAAAAAATTTTTGCCATAGAAAGTTATTCTTAAGTGTTCTTGTGTTGGTTGGGTTTTCTTTTAGTTGGTTGGTTGGTTTTGCTGTTCTTGTTGTTTTCTTCTTCAGGTTAAGAGCTAGAGATGTGCATTAGAAATTGATATTCATCACATACCCACACAAAAAAAAAAGAAAAGAGGGGGGAAAAGAAAAAAAGGGTTGAGGGAAGGAGATGTGCTAGTTCCAGTTACAATGCTGAAAGGTAATATTTTTCATGACTGACAGAACATTTTTCCCCAAGATGGAAAAGGGCATACTCATCTAAAGAAGACACAAGAATCCTCTTTTCTTTTCAGATTGTTAGTGGTACAGCAGCCAGAAAACTTGCTTGACACGAGACGCTGAGATTTCGACCTGCACTCTGACTCAAGCAATACAGCTGCTTCATCTGCCTTACTGGTATATCAATTAAATATCTTGACTATTTCCTTCCCCTCAGGGACTCTACTTTTCCAATGAGTGCTCTGGTTCTCATTATAATTTTGAGAAATCTTCATTTTATCTCATTTGATTTCATCTCGATTGACAATCAGAGCAGATTTTCCAGGCAGCTGCTGAACAGGCTGGGGTGCAGAAGCATCAGCCCCTTCCCTGGGGAATTTACAGCTTCAGACTAGAGTCAAAACCACAAAGTGCTGTGGAGGAGCAAAATGATGGGAAAAAGTAAAAGTAAACATAATTTTTTTTGTGACAAAGTAAGATCCGTGCACGCAATTATCTTTGTGTTGTTAATTGTGTAAGATATGGGTCTGAGAAATAAAAAATTCAACTGTAACTTGGGTTGTCTGAGTTAAAATCTCCTTCAGCCTTCAGACTGACATTTGTAGTCTCACAGAAGGATTGTGCAGGCCTCAGAGAACCAGCAATATCATCTTCTTTTTTTTAAAATTTTTTTAAATTTTTTTTTTTTGGGGGGTTCAAAATCAGGACATCCCTCCCTGGAGGAGGAGGAGGGTGCTGCAGTACTGTTTTAACAGTCAATTTTAATAATAACGACAGTAATGACAACAACCACCATCACAACAACCAACAACAACAAGAATAAAACAAATAAAATATAATACATTATTCTTATTATTAATAATAATATTACTTTTATTTCTCTAATGGAAATAGAGAGACTCAGACAGCCAACATGTATTTAAGTAAAGGAATGTAGAACAGACAGTGTTTATGACACCCCTGTACAGGCACACTGGCCATATAATTCAAAAGAATTTATAATGCATTATGACTACATGTTTTTAATAATGTGGACAAACCCGAACAGCATTGAAATATATAAATATACACATAAATGCTTTCCTTTTTTGTTAGGTTTGTGCATTTTTCTGTGCATTTACTCCTTTCATGTATTCTGAATTGCTACCTGATTGGTGGTTCTGTCACATAAAAAACTTTACTGTTTAATATTGGGAGTTTTGTCTCTTAGGCAAGAACACTTTAAAGAGCTGTTTTCATCAGACATTTCTCTCAATCTGAAAAACCTTCCCATTTAAATATTTTCATTATGATAAAGGATGTTTCTGTATATGTTTAATTCTTAATTGTACTCAACAATTAGAATTTTCACAAAGGTAGGGGTTTTTTTTCAACTCTTTTGGTTCCAGTCATCTAGATAGGAAAGATTATTTACTGCTATAAAATGCAATTATAAATTAAGTATGGATATAATATGGAAGTTTATTATTTGTCAAGTTATTGTTGGGTTTTTATTTTTTTAAATAAGCAGACAAATATTTCAGTATCTTGCAGATTAGGCAAATCCAATAAATTCATTCACCACAATTGTAATGGTGTATAAAAGCTATTAAATAGTAAGGAACCGTAGCTTTGGTAATCAAATTGGCAATATTAATTCTCAAAATCCTTCTTTTCATGGTGGGGTTAGGAGAGGGGAAAAAAAAGGGGTAGAAGCTGATAAGAGCAGCCAAAGATACTTCTTACAACAAAATTTTGATCAGTAAACTTTGACAAGTTGGTGTCTGAAATTCAGCTTTTCAACCATATATATGCATACAACTGAGAATGACCCAGTTACACACAGATTTTTCTCCGTGCCAAAACAGCTTCTTCAGCACTGACAAGGCTTAAATTCACTTTTACAGTCCCCAGAGTAATACAAGAATATTGTGTCCAAAATACAAAAAAAAAAAAAGAGAAAAAAATTACGACCTTTAAGCCTGAAGAAAAGTCACATCCTATCAGTTGGACAGGGAAGAGTTGTACTTCAATGCCAAATGTTATTTGTTGACTCACATATCATTCCTGCTTCTGGCAACTAAAGGCCCTGGAGATAAAAGGAGTGCCCCCAACTGCACCAGTCCTTTAGAGAGGCTTTATTTGTTCCCTGTTTATCTGATTGTATCTGGTGATAGAGAACCGGGGGAGTGGTCCATCCTCCTGGAGGCTGAGCTGACGCTCAGAGGGACCTGGGCAGCCTGGGGAGTTGGGTGGAGAGAAACCCAGTGAGGTTCTTCCCACAAGGGCACGTGCAGTTCCTGTCCCTGGGCAGGAACAACCCCCAGGGCCAGCACAGGCTGGGGGGGACCTGCTGGAGCAGCTCTGCTGGTGGGGGACAAGGTGGCCATGAGCTGACAGAGTGTCCTGGGGCCAGGAGGGCCAGTGGGACCCTGGGGAGCACAGGGAAGAGCTGGGCAGCAGGTCAGGGAGGGGATCCTGCCCCTCTGCCCTGCTCAGGTGTCATGGGTTGGACGCTGGCCAAAAGCCAGTGCACTCACAAAAAATCATTCATTCATTTTCCTCTGCTATAGTTGAGCAGAGGAGGGGAAAGAACAATTTTNGGGAAAGAACAATTTTAAAAACTTCATGGGATGAGATACGGATTAGGAGAAAACACTTTAGGGGCAAAACAGGCTCAAGACTTTAAGAAAGTATAAAGAAAAATTTATTAACAGAATTTAAAGAGGGTAATGAGAATTAATATAAACCTTTAGAACACCTCCTCCACCTCCCTCACCACCCCTCTGATTTTTTTCCCACTGACAGTGCAAGGAGA
>VWPU01006237.1:0-29999 GCA_013398955.1 Callaeas wilsoni
ACACCTGTCCAAACCAAGACAGTGGTCTCTCCAAAATCAAAATCATACCATTTCAGGAAATAGTCACAAAATATCAAGTACTACAATAATTGAGAAAGTATTTCTTCAAAAGACCAGTCAGCTTATCTAATGCTTACTGTTTATATTATTTGTGTTCTTACTACAGCTTCTACAGAAGACAGCATTTCTTCATGAGATTGTAGTACTTTATTTTTTAGAATTCCTATGTGCAAACTACCCTTTTCTCAGCGAACAGTTTTATCTTCTTTGTGTGACTGTTTGCTTACAGCAGGATGCATGTGTGTATGTGTGTTTGTAAACTACATAAAAATTTCCAATAAAAACAACACATTTTCATTTCTTTCATTTTTGACAAAAACATTTCTAAGGAAAGATGCAAGCAAATGGTACATTTGTCTGTGAGGGATTTTTGAAGTAATGGCTAAAGAACAGAACCACTCAAATCTTACAGACCTTTAAGATGTGCAACTCCAGAACTGAAGTTTTGTTCCCATATTACAGAGCTTAGCTAGCAATCAAGAAGCTGAATTTCCAGACTGCAACATATTCACAAGTCACATAGACCTCTTAGTCTTCTGTCTGTCATTTGGACATCACTATCCCTACTGAAGCTCTCTGGCATTTTCCAATACACCAGAAGGGTTCTAGTTTATAAATAACTTTATTACAACAATAATAGGTTGGCTCCCTTCTTGTGAACAACAGTTGAGAATATAAAATTCATTATTTACATAACAGGAATGTTGTTAGCACACAATAGTTTTACTTCATTGACAACCTGCTTCTATGTTAGCAATTCTGGTGTAATTTAAGTGATGTCCCCATTAGAGTGGTGAATCATCTTTTCACTAATACAGCAAGAAAGTCATCAATATGAAAATTGCTTATTTTGAGTCATATTAGATAATGTACTTAACATGCCATCTAGGGCTTAATTTTAACCTGTGTATTGAGCAACCTGTGAAGCAGCAGCTTCCAGGGGTATCACCATCCCAATGTTCCCTCAGTGGCTTTTATTATTCTTCTGTCAAGAGTTTTGAATGATGTTTTAACACTGCACAAAGCCCACATTTTTTTCCATGTAATGTCTCTACTTTACATGCACAAGGTTGCATTTAGGAAACCCCAAAGTGCACCTCTCGCTCATCGTAGGTAAGAGATTTAGGAATGAAAGTCACCTTGAAACTTGCTAGAATTTGAGATCCCAAGTAATTTGAATTATTTTTACATCCTTTTTTTTTAAACTAAACACATTTAGCATCTGTGCTCAGCACAGCATTCAGTGAAGGGCACTTACTGGCAACCCCAAAGTCTCTCTTAACAGTAATTAACTTCCAATTCTCAATTTTGCATTACAGCAATGTTGTCTCTAGATGTACCATGTATGATAGCTCTGTAATTCCCTTCCAAAACCGATCTCTCGTTCCTTGCACAGAAAGAGTCTTACAGTTTTGGGGCTGTGCAATGCGAATACATGGAAATAATAGAATGAACTCTTCACCGAATGTCTCTTCATCTCAGAACACTTACAATATCATTTCAGCACATATTAGTACATGCCAGGCTAGGCAATGGGTCTGAATCAGCAACCTTTTTTTAGTGTAAAGAACAGGACTGTTTTGTTGACCTACTGTAAAACATGAGATCATATCTATTCTGATAAGAATTTTCTCCCAGTTATCACTACCCTTGGGGAAAGAGCATGGTAAGTCAGAACTTTACTACCCACTGCATGGCAAGAAGGCACCTAATCTTTCAGAAGCTTTCTCTGGTTCAGAAGGCAAGTCTGTAATGTGGCCTGTGGCAGTGGCAACACCCACGCACTGCAGACAGCACTAATCTGGACTTTACTGAATGCCCACCAGGCTATCCAGAGCTTCCTTGTTCTCAAAGCTTTCAGTTTTCTTCTTATTATTCCCCTGTTCTCACTAACATAATGCCCAATAACATCTTAAATGAGATTTGCATTGACTTCCAGAGCAGAGAGAAGTGAAAAATAAACATACTGAAATAATAAAGTGCCAAGCACCGTGACCATCAGGCATTTGCATTATATTGTACTTTTGAGAGAGTCGTCATCAGGAAATTAAACTTCTGAACAAACCTCTCTATACAACTGATCTGTTGTGCTTGGAATTCACTGCTGAGTCTATGCACTTATTTCTTGGGACTTCATCCTGAAGTTCAAAGTTACTTTTCTTGGCACAAACCTAAAGAGCGTTAGGAAGTGGTTACAAAGCTGTGTCAGTCCCTTTATCCATCCCGCTGATGATAAATCAGCAAGCTGCAACTCACTTTCAAACTGTAACAAGAAGTTCAACTGCTGTTAAAGAATTTTCTGCAGCACCTCTCTAAAGCATTGGCACTTCTTTTGTGCAAACTTCTTAACTAATTGGAGCTAGGAAGTATATAACTACCTTTTTCTCCATTAGGAAGTGACTGATGATTCCTGAAGAAATTACCGTTACGGCCCCTGACAAAAAATAACAAAATGAGGATTTTGTCTTTTTCTTAGAATGGACAGTTCTTTACAAGTTCTCATGTAACTTTATTTAAACTCTTTTGAGTTGGAATCTTTTCATCTCCAACAGGCAAAGACTGTTCCTGTCTTTTTCTTTCAGGGTCAGAGGAAGGGCTTTTCGACATGCCCACTTGTGGCAGACAGGGATAACTCTGGGTTTGTCAGTGATGAGTGCACAGCCTTGCAGAACAGAACAGCTAATCCTGGGTTATGACTGATCCAGCTCCATCAATAACATACACCTCCTCCTGTACACGCAGAGCCAAGGCCATGCTCAATGGATGCCTATGGCTGTCCCACCGAAGACTGTGGACCAATGCTTAAAGTTGTGCTAAATTTGAACAGTTTGGCAGAAACCAGTCTCACCAAAAGTCTGTCCTCACTTGTTTCTGCTTAGTCATTAACTTACTTACTATCAGCCAAAATAGCATCTCATGGAGATCACATTTTTCCAGGAACTGAGTGATGGGAAAAGACACGTGTCACTATTGATGCCGTAACAAATCTGCTATTTATATGCTAAGAAGTTTCAGAAGTACCTATGTGTTTCATGGTGATTACACAGGGAGCTGTGGATCACACATGGATGTACACAGGGAGCTGCTTTACCATTGGGATTTCATCATTTCAGCTTGACTTTGCACTCCAGCCTTACAATGTATGCGTACCTTTACACTGCAGGAGATGACACCAATACCATCTGCTTTCACACCTCACATTTTAATGAAAAAAATTAAAAGAAATGCCAGGACTTGGAGAAAATTCAAAATCTTCGTATCACTAATAAGTTATGCAGAGGATTTAGCACATATTGTAGGCAACCTGTACACTAATAAATTATACCATATACAATACTTTCTCAAGTTACATATTCTGCTGTAAGGGCTTGGTGAGAGAGCTACCAATTTTTCCTTTCTTCCAAGAGAGAGTGAGCCATTAAAAAAATACCTTCTTGAGCTAATTTAAAATGGTTTGAGTAGACTTACAAGTTGACTGGCAGTAGATTTTACTTTTTTTAATAATAATTTTATTCTTAAGATTCCCCCAAACAATATATTTTTTTCTTATAATCCACTATTTGTGATTCTGGGTGGACTACATTATAAATGTAGCAATAATCACACATTTGCTATAGCCTGCTCACACAATATAATACAGGTAGGAGCCCAGGAAAATAGGTCACTAGAGCTTATCGATGTGCAGCTGTCAAACCTTTTATTCATCTCAAGGTTTGGTGGTTTCTGGACAAATGCACTATGATTGAAATCCCATTGCAGAAGTAAAGCTTTCAAGGTGAAATAGTATTTCATTTTCATTATCATGAAAGAAAAGAAGAAGGAATGTCTGCAGTAGCAGAATACCACAGCAATATGTTAAGACTGGCAATTCTGCAACATTGTTAAGTGTAAATAGAATGGTGTTCATGGCTGTCTTTTCCTGTCCCCTGATCCCCATTTCTTTCCTTTTCTTTCTCTGCACTCTTCCAGTAAACGGAAGTTATAAACAAGAAATGCTGCACCAAAAAGATGTGCTTTTGAGACATTATTCACAGTATCACTGCCTTCTCTGGAAAAAAAAAGCCACTGCTTTGTCTCAGGATCTTTACAAAGAAAGGCAGAAAATGGCAAAATGACCTTATTGTTACATATTAAGCAAACAATAATTTTACATATTAAAGAAGAAAATCGCAACATTTTGTCTGGTGGTATAAATCAACTCTCTCCTGGAAGAAGGCTGCCCTCTGTCCTTAATCCTATGCATTTGTCACAACACCATTCCCAGTACTGATTTACCAAACACGAAAAGAAACAGCTGAGTCTCCAGTGCAGCAGGATTCTCACTGCCAGCCCTCTCTGTCCTTTCCACCTGGGTTAGCAGGGGCCTCCGGAGCTGTCAGGAGCAGCGCTGCCAGGCAACACCTATTTCATTACCAGATCTACCCATCAGGGCTCTGAACTGCAGCAATCAAACAAGTGAGTGTGGGGTGAAAATAACCAATCTGTCCCAGCACTGCCCAGAACAAAGCAGGGATGATCATGGAGCGAACAGCACAAATTATGTCGGAAATTAATAAAGGATTTTAATTACTTGTAAAGAAGATGGTAAGATATGGCCATGTGGGAGGGAATAGCAATCATTATCATCCAAATTTTGGAAGCATAACCATTAGGAACAGAAAAGGAGGCAATGCAAAGGGCAGCAGGTTTAGATACAAATCCTTCCCAGGGATGATGCTCCTACCCAGATCTAATGGGAACAGGTCAAGCACTATATAGGGCAGGCACAGCAATGCTGTGCATTTATGGCACATTTATGTGCCAGCTGATGTCAGGATCACATAAATGTCCCCATTTCATTAAGCAGGAAAGAGTTTATTTAGAAGTACAGAGTGTGGCCTCAAAGATCTCTGACCAGAAGCCGCCCTGGCCATCTGCAGTCAGACACAAGTGGCTTTCTGGCATGGACTTCCCCGCTGTCCCTGTTCAGCAGCAAAAAAAGGGCTGTTGGCACTGCCAAAACAACTTGAAAGAGGCCTGTAACCAAGGTGGTGCCCAGGGTCTTGCTCAGAGCCTCCTGGAACAAAGACCTGATTGCAGCCAGCTAACTTAGGTTTTTTTAATTCACTTATACTCAGCAGTATAATTTCTTTCCTCTGTCCCTACCATGTCCCAATTTATTTTGGCACATTCTACTCATTGGATGAGTTTGGCATCTCACCAGAGAGAGGACGAGAACAGCAACAAGGACAGCGCTGCACCAGCCTCAATACAGGGCTCTGGCATGAGGAAACTCTTCAAAATACTGTGCAAAAGCCTGGGAGCATGTGAGCTTGCAATATTCCCTTAGCCAGCAGTGAGTGCCCCAGACATTTCATTTCTTGGCTTTGGGAACACTTTATGGCATGCAGATGTTTATTGCTATACCGGAAAAGGGAAAAAAACGTAATTTTTATCCTTTCCATCAAACAGTGAGAGCTCTACAATATCACTGCACCATATTATTAATGGATAGAGATGAATTGCTGGATGTTGCAACTAAACATCAGTGTTTCATTGATCTTTGAAAAGTAAAATGCTTAAAAAGCCAACAAACTGCATCTCCATCATAAAACAAACAGCCCTGTTCTTAGGAAAGTTTGTCTCTGACCTCTTGGATACATGGTAAAGGGTAAGCCTAAAACATCTGCGGCAAGACAGGCTTCAGAGAAATCTAATTAACACCATGTCCAGGAATGATGAGAGCAAATGTATCCTGGATAAAGTCACTGACAGGAGATCACTTTGTCATGCCAACACAATTTTAGCTTGGAAAGAAAAAGATTTAGAAAAGTCTTCTTTGAAAAAGATCATATAGTATTGAAATGAAAAATTATGGCAAAGGAAGAAGAGAAACACATCTCACATAAGAAAAACCAAAATTGCACAAGAGAAAAAGAAGCTGAGAGGAGGGATCCCATCCTCACTTACACTGGACCTTGCAACTGTGAAGGTCAATGTATTAAAAAATGGCTGCAGACATTCTAGTGAACAGAGCAGTACCCTGAGCTGTTACAAATGTTTTAGAGCCTGTTGAAGGTGTTGACTGTAATTAAAGCCCAAATAATGGCCTCAAAATACTGAGAGCTGATATCACTGTCTTTTCTGCTTGCGTTCAGCAGCAAACCAGCAGCTTGGAATCTGAATGACTTCATTGCTAATGTGGTCTAGGATACGTTCCCTGCAATCTACAACTCCTCTGTCACCTGAACGAGAAGGAATGCAGCACTCTTCTTTCTAAATATTGCCATCTTACAGATTTGCAGCTCCCTTAAATAAAAACAAAGTCAGACCTGGTTTTGAGTACAAGTGAATAACTCTCATTATTGTATGTATGTCCTATGCTTTACAGTAATTTTCACTTTATTGATTGGCATTGCCCAAATCTATTTCATTGCCTCCCCAAAGGACTGAATTCACAGAGGGAGATCAACAAAAAATATCAAGTTCATCATGTTTAGAACTGTTTCTCAGCATCTGTGCTGCCTTTCTTCACAATGACCTTTTGCTGATAGCTTTTCAGAATCATTTTCAGAATGACTGAAGAGAAGGAATGGCAGCCAGGTTTGCTCTAAGTTTTGTGATAGGTGTCTGAGAGATTAATGTTTTGATTAAAAGAACTTTGATTGAATTTTCTGATAGAAAATTGTTCATAAGCACATGTGCCCCTTAATTTTGGATCCTAGGTTGGTTTTCTTGCTTACAGAGACACTGTATGTAGAGGGAAAGAAGAGAAGAGAGACATTAACCCAGGCAGTGTTCAGGAGTGTCGTGGCTAAATGGTAGGTGGCAGCACAAAACAGTCAGGCTCAGGCTCCGTGTTCATTTTAGTGCCAATTTGGACAACAGTTTTCCTCCTTGATCAGAGTTCACAGGCTCCCATAAATAACTGGTGACTTCATTGTACTGTCCATTAAATATTTCACTTGTGACAGGTCACGTTTCAGGAACGAAAACAGATATGACACAGATTGCGAGTAACACATTCATTTTGACTTACAATTAAAAAATTGTCACCCTGGTGTTATTAAATGGTTCCAAGGAAATTGATTTTTTTCAGGGTTCTTTTTGGTTTTTGTCTTTGGTTTGTTTTTTGTCTTTGGTTTGTTTTTTTTTTTAAGTAGAGACATGCATTAGAGCAATCTTTTGATCACATATTTATGGAGTAAGTAGTGTCTAGTGGGTAGAGAAGAAGTTGGCAATGAGGCTTCCCAAATTTTACTTTTAAGCTAAACTGTTTATCTCTATCTTGCTTTTGGCAAGTCACTTTATGTGTTAGACTTAAGCATAATATCCTGTAAATAATGCAGGTGTGCTGAAGTCTATTTAATCTCTGTAAATCATATTGCAGGATTTAAGCAAAGCAGAGACCCAAACACCCCTGTGGTGGGAGGGATATAAAATCTCAACTGGAACAGAAAACTCAGTACTGTCTTTATTAAGGTTTCAAGGGTCAGTCTCAAAACAAGTAATTTTCAATTATCATTCACACACTACGTCCATCTCCTTGATTTTTTTTTTCATTAAAATGTTTCCTTCAGCCACTGACAAAATGACAGATTCTGTTAAGTCCTAATGGTAAGGGCGGCTGGACTTTTTTTTTTAAATTTCATCATGCCCAACTTTTCCGTCAACTTCAATCCTGAATAGTTCCTTTATGTTATGATTTTGCATTCACTTTGAACAGAGAAAAATGAGACTATGCAGTTTAAGATAGTGAAGAAGCAAGCTTTTGATACAGAAATTTGAATAGTTCTATAACTGTTGTTTAGCTTTCATTTTAGTATCCTGAGATGGGATGGAAGCAGACATGCCATCTCCAGCATCCCATAATTGCTACAAAAATGAAGGCAGAAGGCTATTTTCAGTTGGTAATTTCTGTGCTGCTTATGTGTAATAGCAGTAGAAAAAGAAGATATTAAGTTATCCATCAGCCTTGGAAGGATTCTTCATGCTCATGAGACAGTAAGAAAGAAGTCTTTGAGATGTTAAATCAAATACAGACATTGCCAAAGAGGAAGGAAGCCAAGTACTGGCAAAATACACACGGGTAGACAAAGGAAACAAGTATGCTGGAGAGCTCTGAAATGAGTAAAAAAATGGATTTGCTGTTGAAGAAATACAGGCTAAGAAAGTATTAAAGAAGGGATGCAGGGTGAGAAAAAAAAAAAAGAAAAAGGAAAACCTGGGGACAATATGTCTTGAGTGAAGGAAGAGAACAGGCAGCAGATACAATTTTAAGAAAAAAGCAAATGCTGAAAAAGAGGGCTGACAACAGTGTGTAAAATGAGAGATAAAAAAAAAGGAGAAAGAGGAGTAAAATCAAATACACAAAACATTTTTTTTCTCTTGAATCCTGTCTTTCAGTTTTTTGATTCAATTCTTCTGATATTTTTTCTTCACACCTCTAATCTTCTATATCCTCCTTTCTACCATATTTAGTAAGAGTCTCTCAGCATTCTGCCCTTCTTCTCTCCCCCATGCTCCCCAGTGTCTCCTCCACAAACACAACTCAGGCTTTATCTATGATACCTGGTCATTCTTCTCCATACTCCCAATCTACCTCTGCTCAAACTGAAAGAGTGAGCTGCATCTGTGACTTCTCCTCTTACCTCTACAATTAGGAGAGAGACCTTAAACCCTCATCCCTAACATCTTCCCTTCTCTCTTTGATAAAACAAAGTATTTACAATCTTCCCAGTATTCCTTTCCCATCCTCTTCTTGGGGCTCAGGCTGTTCTTCAGACATCCAACCTCTCTCTAGTACCTCACATCCAGGGCATGCCAAACCCTTATAGAACTTTTCTACACGACAGGCAAAATGTCTACATACTTATGCAAACTTTCATACTAGTCTCTGAAAACACAAACTTCCAAACTTAAGGGTGTGTAGGAAAAACAGTTTCTTCAGACACTTCCTCCTTTTCCTGTTACCTCAAACCTGAGCTGCTCATCTCCATGTTCAAAGCCCTTCTAACCCCCTATCTTGCTTCACTCTCACTGAATATCAGGAGGTCAACCCCCACCTAAGGTTAGACCATGATCTCAGCATCTTATACCTGCTTGTTACGTTTTTAAAAGTACTTTCTCCCCAGCTGCTCTAACACAGGGAAGATATCCCATAAATATCCACAATATTATTCCATTATACATCTTCAAACAGCTCTTTAAACCTACTGTGATGATACTATGATGCCCACAAAGTTTTAACAACGCGTAAGTCACTTGTTTTATAAGTACACAGCCAGCTAATACTGTTTCTTATGTCCCTGTGCATCTAAATCTGTTGTATCCTATCAAATACTTAAAGGAGAAGTCTTTTTTGATCTGTGTTCATGCCATGTCTGGCGCATACCTGAATTTCCAGATGTTAGCACACAGAGCCACAGTTCCTACATGCTGTATTGTTAAACATATAAGCAGGTACTTTAGTAAATCATGCAAGCATGAAGCCCTATAACAGTGTCTTGGGGTGATTCTATGACAATACTGTATTCCCTATTGCCTGCTTGATCTCTAGTGTACCTTTAAATTGAAAAGGGGGAGAGAGGAGCCGAGAGAACTCTTCAAGGCAGCTAGCTTGACCTTGCATCTAGAATGTTTACGTATTTTCTGCCAGTTAGGAGGGCAAAGAAAGGAGTTTGCTCTCTAGTTTTCTTCGGCTTTCACAGAAGGGACTGAGATCTGCCTCAGCGGCTTCTGTTCCTTTTTGGACTGTTTTTGCCTTGCTTTTCATCCCAGACCAGCTCCCATCTCCGGCCCTGCTCGGCGGGACCCTCCAAGGGGGATCGTCGGACCCTGCCTGGCCCGGCCCGGCCCAGCTCAGGACTGCAGGTTTTACCTACAGAAAGAACTCTAAAATCCATAGTCCTCTTTTAGGGGACAGGGAAGGGGGTTTCAATATCCTTTTCTGCCCTGTGACAGCGGGGGACTCTGCTTGTTAAAGAAACANCAGTTTTTTTCACTTTCATCTGAGAAATTATTTTCCCAAACCCGTGGGGGAGCGGCTGCCGGGGCCTGCTTGCCTGGCAGGCAGGAGAGAGAGAGACGCCCCACTCACGTTGTTTCCTCCTGGACTTGTGTCCAAACTGGCACAAAGAGGTAGAATGAGGTCCTTGTCAATGAAGCCAAAATTGAAATCACCGGCTCCAAAACCTGGACTGTTACAACAGCTCTATTATTGTCATAGTGCAAGTCCTGAAAAAGAAGCTCTTGCTGAATTTATGGGGAAGCACTAATGAATTGTAGCACAAAACACAGAGACATGAACAAAGCTTGTTGGTATTATTTATGTATGACTAAACTAACATCAATACTTATAAGAAATTAGTATTTTCTTCCTATCGCATGTTTATAATTCTTTCTCTTGCTGAAACAGGAAATGCGAAGCCACGTGAATTCTAATTTGGAGCAGAAAATATTTCGAGGAGATGTGTTCACTTTTAAAAATATCAAAAGTATGCAGGATTCTTTATTTAAATCAAGATTTAATACAAATGAATGAACAAAACATTAAAGGTTCTAGGGCTTCAGAAGCCCTCAGCTGACCAGAGATTCACTTGTTTACCACACTTTGACAAACACTTGATTCCTCAAAGCCATATTTTAAAATAAGCGATAAGTCTGAAGAACCTCAGTGTTCTAAATGAAATCATTATTCTGCAGACTGAACCTAATGCTGAGGTAATGTGGAGTCTGACCTTTCCAAATAAATCTCTCTTAATAAATGTTCCTCTCTACTCTTAGGAACAACAGAAATCTCTAAGGCAGCAACAAACTAGAAACAAGGGCAAGATGCAATAGTGAAGCAAGAGTCAATGTGATTTAAAGGTGAAAGGATTTGGACATGACCCTACTGGGCAAAAAGAGGTAGAGAGTCTACATTTATCATGAGTGCCTAGGGCATCTTGTTTGCAGTCTGGACCTCTGGTGAACAGCTTACTGCAATTCCTGTCTTCTATTTTTGAATTTTATCAACTTGATTTTTATGTCAAAGAGACAAGAGGTACACTGGTTGCTGTAGATCAATTTACAGCAGGGAATTACCACTATGTATACCAGATATTCATAATACCACTAGAGGTGCTATTATTTTTACCAGAATCAGTAAGCTTTAATTCCCTGGTAGAAAGAAGACTTCTTTTTAAAAGTAAAAAGTTGGTGTAAACTTAAAATCAGATAAGTCCACAGAGACCCTTCTTTTGGTAGGATGATGCTTCGTTTTTCGAGTAAACCAGAGATAAAGGATTGCAGCAGAGGTGAGATAGAAATGATGTTAATAACTTAACTGAAATGAGGATTAAACAAAGGGGCGTAGCAGGGGAGCCATCCAGAGTCTACAGGGCAGCACTAAGAACGCACTTGGAGTTCTTAAACAAATTGCATCACTTACTGAGCCCAGAGAAAGATCCTTTCACTTGTAATAGGCTGTAATGGCTCCTCCTTTGTTAGTCTGAGCATTCCAGACAAAGCAACTCCAGTTAGACACTGGTTCTGCTTGGACACCTGTAGAGGTAATAGCATTCAATGACACATCTTCTGAGTGACAGGCCCAACACAAAAGGACTTTTCAATTGCATCTGGGATAAGGTTAAGATACGCACACAAAATCACACCCAGCAGAAATGCTGACAGAGAAGCACATCAGAAAAGCAACTCGATCACACAATTTAAACTCCAGAACTGTGTAGTTACCCTGAGATTTCAGTGTGATGCCCTCTGCTCAAAGTCATGCCAATTCTTCTAGCAGATATCTGCTCTCCAGAGGAGTAGCAGTTATCCACCAGTGAGGCCCCATACTGGCTGTTTAGTCAGGCTTTACTTCAGAGTTTAATCGGTGAGTTCATACTTAGAGAAAATTCTGTATGGATTTTTGTTTCCTCCTTCAAACACTAAACAGATTATTTAACAGTTTGCACCCAGGTCCATTGCAATCTCCTCTACAAGTCCTCCTAGAGAACATATATAAATAAAAACCCTTGTGCATTTGGTAACTTTGCTCTTATAGAGGACAGAGAGACCTGTGCTGGGGTAATACTCCAGTTATGCATTCCTAGGTAATGAGCTTTATGTCTCAGGATCAATTTTCCATTAACAGCATTCAGTGCTCTATCCAACTTTCAAATTAATTTGACCTGTGAACCTGGAGTGTTCTGATGTTGCTTTTTAAACTACTGGAATGTAATGTCAACACAACACAGAAAAAAATTATAGCAGCAAGATTTTAATGGTCAAACTGGTGCTTACTGGAGGATTTCAAGGCAGCTTAAAGGCAAGAAAGCAGCCCAAATTCAGATGAAAATTAAAATAAATAAATAAGTAAAAAATAAAAACAGACGTTTCTCCTCTTTCTACCTTAGCCATTAAGTCAGTAAGACAAGCAATTTAAAGCTGCTTTTTCCAGGACTGTCTGAGGAAAGAAAAGAAAGAGTGCTATGCTATTGATCTGGAAGAAGTTTATTTCTTCCACTCTGCAATGTTAAAGGAATCAATCTCTTAACTAAAGAAAAAATAACAGTATTGATAATGAAGGTGAGGGCCGAGCTTTTGTAGGACAATGAGTGTGTTGTATTGGTGGTGTAATAGTGTAACTGCCAGGTCTGAGTGTGTCTTTGACACGCCAGCTGGGAGGTTATGAGCACTGCCATCAATTCCTAACAGTGAAAGGGACATCTCCAAAATGTTCAGTGGGACAAGCAAATTATTAGGACAATGTCTGCATTAATCTCTCAGTGTTCTGCATGGCACAGGTGCATTTTATTACTCACAGTCCAAAAGTCTGAGCATATATTCAAGTGAATGCAAACGAACTAACTACAGTCAGTGTCAGCTTCAAGTACATTGATATACATATGTATATATGCGGTTGTACACATAAGCTTGCATTCCTACTGTTCTATTTTTCTTTTTCTTATTTTTTTTTAGCGAGCATTGTTTTGATTTAAAAACCAAAAAATCTGCTATACCAAAAAAAGAGTTTTTTGGAAAGGGATGCTTAAGCTTCTAGAACCATCCCTTTTGCCAGTATCCAATATCTTGTTACAGGAAACAAAGATTAAACTGTTTCCACTTATCTAGAAGTGTACAGCAAAAAGATAAGAAATGCCAATTTCTTTCTTGCATTTTTAATAAGCAAGTAACACCAAACATCAATAAACCTTTGGCATTGAGGTTTGGCTGTGATATGCAAGTTACAACTATTTTAAGAGTCATAGTTAAAGATGTACACCAATTAATTTAAATCTTAAAGGTACTGAAAATACCTGCTGTGTTCCAAGAAAAACATTATCAAGGAAATAGTCTATTTTACCCTTGAAAGGATACCAGTATATCAGCGAAATGAGAAAGTACAGGCACACAGAGTAAGTACAGCAGATCTCTGGGAACTGGGGGCTATATGGAAAGAATAAAGATTGCAGAGTTACTATAGAAGAAGTCCACAGGCCTTCAGAGTCACAACTCAGAAAGCCTGTCTTCTATGCAATTCATCAACGAGCAGAGGCACAGATAACAGCCACTGAGGTCACAGGCATTGATCAATCCCTGACCTTTTCACTCCACCCCAATCCACAGGTAGTCACCTTCCTGCAGCTGTATCTGCATAAGAATTACAGCCTTTTTCATGGGAGTTTTTGGTGGTTATTTTGGGGTTTTGGGTTTTTTTTCTTTCCTCATTTTTCTCTCTTTGGCCTCCTAGAAGATGATACAACATGCTATTTTAATTTCAGGGATGATCTGTCTTTTCACCTACAGCAAAGGACAAGAAACAGTAGGTACTACACAGAGCTGAGCCTAACAAAACAACAGGCTACGATTTCCAGAGCTGGCACCAGCCACAATAGCAATGGAATCAGCTACTGAAGAATTCAGTTCACACTTCTAGGAAAGCTCATTGAATACTTGCTTTATCTAAGATCTTCACAAAAATAAATATCCCCATCACCCTAGAGGATTCCCATCTGGATAAAGGTGTGCAGTCTCACCCTTCAATTATAGCACTGTGCTGGACCAGGAAAACATCTGTGAGGGCTTAGGAAAGTTACAGCTACCACAGGATGCTGCAATACATCTCTTCTGCAAGAAGGGCTGCTGCGTGTGCTTCTAAATGGTTCTCTTGCATTTCCCAAATGTGCCTGTTCTTCCTTCCGCAGGAAAAGGCGGAGAAGGACAACCACACGGCAGGTGTTAGTCACATCACATGGTCGGATGTTCCACACTACCTGGATACTTGTCCCTCACTCCAGAGCAGAGCATGGCAAGTCATGCTTTACCCAAGAGACAATACATTTTTAGCTGGTCACAAGAAGATTCCCTTTCTAAACTCTGCTTGTAAGAGTCTTTTAGGTCTGTAGAACTAAAGCACACCCTTATATACTTATTCCGGAATTTCAGATAGTCTGTTTGATTACATGTAGAACAACCAAAGAGAACACTAGTTCTGTTTAGGAAATTAGGCTAATTCTTACAGCAGATTAGGTTTCAGATAAGTTTCAAATAGTTATTATGAAGATCGTTAAAAATATAACAGGAAAACTTGACATAGTAAAGCTTTAAAGTTCAGAATATATTAAAAAAAGGAGAGATCCATGCAAAAGTGGAGTTTTAGTGTGTCTCATTATGATAGCAGTTCCTATTAATAAATGTGGAAGGCATTAAAAGCACTACAGTAATTTAGCAGTTGTTGGTTTTATGTCTCCATGGCACAGCAGGCCTCCACTGAAATGGGAGAGGATGCAGCTAAGTCACTTTTAACTTTTTCTGCACGGATAATATTAGAAAGTTCTGGGTTGAATCCACTGTGGAAAGACTCTCAGTTTGTATGAACATTTGGATATTCAGTCCTCTCTGTACCTACTGAGAGTAAGAAATACATAACAGTTTTTAAGGTTTTTACATAAAATTTATAATAGTCACCAAGTCAGGCTCTTCAGTAACAATTTTTCATAGCTGCTCATCTTAGTGGGTTTCAATGCTGTAAAGCAGAGCACCATAAAGGTGTTTTGCTCCAACATTCAATATCATATTAGTCTAAATATTATATGACTTAGAAATAATTCATTTCAAGCTAAAGTTTGCCTTAGAGTCGATTAAAAGAAGCAACACAAAACTAAAAACATCAGAAAATGCTTTAGTGAAACCCTGTCTTATGTAGGGTTCATTTGTTACAGTTCCTGAAGATAATCTATATTCAGGAATACTGAGCCATAGCAACTGATTAATTTGGATCATTACTTACAAAGACCTAAAAATTCTACCACCGTAGACAAAACCTATGCATCTACTTAAATAGACATAATTACTCTGTCAAGTACATAAAATGCTATTCCATCCCACTAACTTTTTTTTTTTTAAATAAGCACTATGATGCATTCATATTCCTCTGAGGTATCTGTTCTTTACTGAGTTACATCCAGCATGTTTAAGGAAGATGGTTTGTTTGGCATTAAAACCAAATTACAATGTTTTAATGGGTCTTTGCCTTTCAGTGTCTCTCACTATGACAGTGGTAGAAAACTCAGAATGTTTATAAAACCATGTATGCCTTTGGGCAGCATTTTTGTTACAAAAATCCCTTCTTAATTTCTTAATAAATGCACTTCAGAATTTACTAAACTCATTGATTTTGGCTACACAAAAGTACATTACTCACAGATGTTGTATCAGGTAGACCAAACTCTCAATAATAACATTCAAATCTAAACTTATTTTTAAATAAAATCAGCATTGCAGAGCTCAGATTCACTCTGTTCTAGATACTGTCCCTTCATCATGTAGTCATGTTTCCTGAGGCTTCACTTGGTGAATTTAATGAGTATTGAATTTACTTAGTAGCCCCCTTTCCTGAGCCAAACAGCAAAATTGGCTCATGAAGACCAAGTCAGCAAAGAGCCCATTAATGTTACAATTCCTGGAATGCCAAGAATCCCTGAAATAAACACACCCCCATCAATCATGTATAAGCCAAATGCCATGCCCCAGAACGTTGACTGCACCTGAGGAGGAGTCTGACACACTTCTCTCAAGGCTTACCTTTGCCTCTAATTCTCAGGAAAAGCAGCTAAAAGATGCAGATACTATCTGTTCTTTTACATTGCCTAGTGCAATGCAGCTGGGCCTCTGAGAGGCTTGCAGTGTAAATAACACAGAGTAAATAATAATGACACTTTTTAACTGCAGAAACTCATCAACCATGCTAAAACGTACATCACACACTGCCACTGTCTCTCACTGTTCATTAAAAGAGAATGAATCCTGAGGGAGGCATCATTGAATACAGATGTGTCTCCAACACACCAAATCATACCCTGAGCCTCCAGTAAAGCTAATAAAACCATATTAAATACATCCCAAAAGTTCCCTTGGCTTAGTCCAAGCCACTTGGGCAATTTATAATTTAAAGGAGAATATGAGATTAGAGAGTGATGAAAACAGTGTGATCTAGAATTTGAAACAACAGTTTAACTGTTCTGTCATACTCAGAGGAGGTACTGATTTACTGAAATTTGCTTGTAGAGAACTCTGAAGCTCTCTGTATTTTCACTTTCAAATATTGTACATACAGTAATATTGGACCTCCAAATAAATGATAAAATATACTACTTGTAAAATCAGTATAGTCAAGCACACTCTATTTTAAAGATAACGGGGTGCTACAGTGTTCACATATATATTTTCTACCTACGCTAACAGTCACCAGCATCCTACACTCTGGACTGATAAGGCTTTTAAGTGAGAGTGCCTGAGATGCACTCTGCCCTTGTCACAGTCATTCATTCCTAGCACTGCAATTCCATAGTGCACCTAATTTCAGTGGAAGTTACAGATCATAAATGCCCAAGAGCAGCACAAAGAATATTCGCTGGCCTCAACTCTCCTTCTCCCTTCATTTTTGCTATTCCAGACATTTAGCTCAATTCAATATCTTAAAGAACCAAGGGATTCCTAAGAGAGAACTAAACTAAGAATGACCATAACAAATAGTTGATTAGCTTAAATGGAGAACAATTACTGAGATAATGAAGTGATAAAGTAAAATGAGTGAAATAATGTGAAATAATGAAAACAAGCTTCTTAGCTAATTCTATCACAGTTCTTATGAGATTCAGTTGAGTGTGTAAGGCCTTCTCAAAGAGAATGACAGTGAGTTGCAAGAGAAATTTAATATGAAATTCAGTGATGTGAGTTTATTTTCTTATACAGCACCTATTTAGCATCTAAAATCCTTTTCCTTATATTACTGTCTTACAACACAACATTGTGCTCGTACATCACAGCTTCCAGACTGGAGTGGCCTGGAAGAGGTTGAGTGACATAGTTCAATTCAACACTATTTGGGAGGGCAGAAGTTCACCCAGACCAACACCCTTTCACAAGGAAAAGATTCCCACCACTTCTGCAGTAACAGAAGGCTTCAACCCTGCCTGCTTAGATAATATTATTGACCCAACAGAGAGACCAAAACAGTCATCTGCAGCTCTTCCTTAGCAATAGATTTAAAGAAACTCATCCCTGTGAAGTGGTTTCTAACTTTTGCCTCATTCTTGGTTTTTTCTGAGTTCTGCACAGCAACTGCCAATTTAGTTTATGTAAAATATAATCTCCTAAAATGCAGTGACAACAAATTTTCCTTTTAAGCTCACATTCAAACCTATATCCATATTCCCACATGAATATGTGCTTACAACACAGCAACGAATACAAACCGTTCACAACTACACTGCTCCATCTCGCAGGCTTCCTTCCCTGAAGAAATCCCCCCAGGACATCAGCTTAGTGTGACACATAGAATCGTTAAGACCTCTATTCATCCTCCTCCAAATCATGGAAAATACCTCCAAGATCATCTAGCCCAACCTTTGACCAGCCACCACCTTGTCAACTAAATCACGGCATCAAATGCCAAACTCAGTCATTTCTTGAACACCCTTGGGATGGTGACTCCACCACCTCCCTGGGCAGCCCCTTCCAATGCCTGACCGCCCTTTTCAGTGAAGAAATACTTCCCGATATCCAACCTAACCCTCCTTTGGCACATCTTAAGACTATGTCCTCTTGTCCTGTCACCAGCTGCCTGGCAGAAGAGGCTGACCCCCACCTTGCTCCACCCTCCTGTCAGGGAGTTGCAGTGATAAGGTCTCCCCGAGCATCCTTTTCCCCAGCCTAAACACCGCCAGCTCCTTCAGCTGCTGCTCACATGGCTTTACATCCTTCAGCTTTATTGTCCTCTGCACACACTCCAGCACCTCAATGTCTTTGTTGAAATAAATTGCCCAGAACTGGACAGTACTCAAGGCATGGCCTCACCAGTGCTGACTATAGACACAGTGTAAGATTTTACAGAAGTCTCTATTTTAATCTCAAAGAATCATACTTTTGCATATCTTTGCTTATTAAAATAAATAAATAAACACACAACTGTTACTATTCTTTGCAGTTGTATGACACCAACAAATCTGGAATTAAAAACAAATCTAAAGAAATTATTCTGTATCACTGTTGTGTCCAGTCAGCTTTTCCACTGTGTATCAAGGTGAACTATTTGATGCGTACAAGCCACAAAATGCCCAAAATGGTGTACAGTTTTACATGGACACTGACACTAGTACATTAAATTGTGTTTGTCAATGGCATTTAGAGCAGCTGGCTTTTTGAAATACAGCATATATTCAGTGGAGTATCATTAAGGGCAATTGAATTGCCCTTCATCTGTTTCTGGGGCTCTGTGGACTAAAAAGCTGCATCTGGAAGCTTTATGGGTATTATCTGGCTTTCTGTTTTTTTCTGTTTAGGCAGACTTGTCTGTTTTTTCACACATTAGACTCAAAGGCAAAAGGATTTCCAGCAATGACTTCCTTCTGATGAAACTCATCTTTATCTGCTGCTTCTTGTTTCTTAGCAAGTGATGAAAAAATCCTTTATGGGCATGAGATTACCTAAATCAATAGTGACTTGCCCATGCACAGCAGAGCTCAGTTGCCTGTTCATCAAAATGTCTGTTTACTGGCTGCACTGACTGCCAGAGTGAACACGCACCTGTTCAAGCACTTAGCTCAGCGCTGTGGTAAACAAGGACACTAAATATTCCAAATATTCATGTTTTCAGGCTTATTAGTATCAGGGGCAAAGTTTCTCTATTTGTGATGGCAGCAGTGCTACACTTGAAGACAGCTGGCAGTTCCTAGTAACTGGACAGCTTGTTGTCCCTATTGCAGTAAGTGCTGCCTTACCATCCTTCCAAAAAAAGTGGCTGGTACTTGCTTCCCAGGAAACTTCCCTGAGCTTGCAGGCTGGGCTCAGTCCCAGGTATGTGTCTGCTCAGCTGTCACTGGCCTCCCTGTCCAGACAGTTTGCATAGTGATTTCTACATAAATATGAATTACACACCTTGAACAGTCAGTTCCTTTGGCACCCCCACGATCCCGTCTCTGTGCCTGCGGCTCCTTTGACCTCTGCTCTCTGGACACCATTTTATATCCCACTTATTGGATATTTAACTTCTCATTTTCCTTGCACACTGCTCCAGACAGCCAGTCCAGTTCCTGCTGACTCCATCCTGCCAGCTAATCCCTGCTGGGCCAAGCTAAAGATACCTGACATACGGGCAGCTGGCAAATGAGATATGGGCACATTTTGGTGAACGTCTGGAGGGAATAGCCCAAGCATAATGATTTTGGCCAGATTAAGAGACGTGCTCATCTATTATATCACTTGAAAAAGAGCTTGTTCAGCTGAGTGTTTTCAAGGCCAACTCAGCATGCCCAGAGTACTGCAAAGAGCCCTCACTGGCAGGAGGAGACACCAACTGGAGTTCTGCCAATGCCCAGCTTTACATCCCTTCTCTAAAGGGGCAGTACCTGCGAGTTCACCAAACATCAAAACCTTCCCTACCACAGACTTATAGGAAAAAATGCCAGACACATGTCCTACAGAGCTACAAATCACTCTTTATGTTGGTCCATGGAATAAGCAGCAAGTTCTATGGAATATATTTAGAATATTTACAGACAGCGTTTTCCCTCCTGTGATCCCAGGAAAAAAATGCAGATGTTGAAGGAGGCAAGAAAAAGCTTCATCCCAAGAATTGCATCCTGAGAGACCTTCTGCTAGAAAAAAAGAAGGGATATGAACTGAACTATGTATTGTTCATGTAAACACACAGAGAACGTGGACACCAGCAGAAAGCCTAACTTTTGGCAAACTGTTGGAGGAAGGGAGAGGAAAAGTGCCTCATTTCCATTTTCTATCCATGAAGGGTGACATTCTGGGGAAATAAAAGATGTGATTGACTGGCCTGTCCTTGTCTGGGGCCTCAGTCAGGGCATCAGCCTTGTCTCTAGTTATTTATCAAACAAGCTTTTACTTCATTAGCTTCTTAGCTTTCTCCTGGATCTTTTCCCACCCTTGACAGGGAATGCTGTGTCACACAGCAGGAATTTCGCTCAGGTGGGGCTCCTGACATCTGCAACTGACTGCATTCACACTGAGGCATCACACCCTCAGCGAGCCTGGCGCTCTCCTTTTGGAAAGAGAAATAAATGGGAGGCAAATGAGGGAACAAAAGGAAGAGAGGGAAGGAGACACTCCAGGGAGCAGATTTCAGGATAAGCAACCTTAACGAGTTAAAGGCTAACTTTCCATATGAACACTGAGTAGAGAGGAGTGCTACAGAAAGCAACCTGTTACTTTAGATATCTGCTGCAGGAGTACACATATAAAAGACAATTTGGGAAGGGAAACGAGGAAGCTTAATAGTTTTCCTGCTATGAGAAAGGAGGATAAATATTAGCCTTGCAATTACCATTTTTATAGCAGCATAAGTCACTTTATTTTCTTATATTATTGTTCCATAGTTTATAAAGCATTTATTTCCTCTAAACAGTCAGCAAGTCTGAGTACATCGTTCATGTTTTTCTCTGTTTTCATAAAGTCCTGTTAATAGAACGCATTCAAGAAGGCCATTGTCATTACCAGAATGTTCTGTTACAATACCAAAGAGAGCAAGCAATCTACACAAGTGAATAGAACAGCACCCTCTGTTCCCTAAATGACAAGGGCAAAGCACTATATTCTGATTATTTTAAACCAGCCAAAAAAATCAAACCTTTCTTAACATAGTCCATAAAATTAATCAGGCAAAACCCCTTTCAATTAGGTTAGCAGTCCTGTCACCCTCAGAATTTCAAATAATAAACACAAGAATCACTTAAAAATTCTACAGTGTCAGCATAACACACCTCATATAACTCCAGAACATAGCAAAAGGCCCAGGCTTTAGCAGCTGACCATAATAAAAATGGCTTTAGGTGTGACAAGGATGTGGCAGTACCTGGTATCCTGGGCAGCTATCACTAATGAGCATTGTCTCTCCAGTTCTGCAAATTTGCATTATTTTATCTATTTCAATAATATATAAAACATCTATAATAAATATACTATGGGTCCATTCTCAGAAGTTCTCTTTGAGAAGGACAGGGGAGGTTTCATACCAGCCAAACAGCAAATCTACCACATCAGAGAAATCACATTACGCCATCAGTGCCAGGAATAAAAAAATAAGTTACATGCAAACTGGAAACAGTCCAATTCAGAAAGGCCAGAACTCAGTACTGTCCCAGCCTCCTGGTAGTCCTGTATCCTATGGCCAGAGACTATCAGTCACAGCTGTGTCACAGTCAAAAGGATTTCTGAGGATAAGGATCTCGGAGCATTCAGAATGGATATATTTTGCCAGCTCATCAGACGTTTGTTAATCAACTTTCTAGAAGATCTCAGTTTAAGATGAGAAATTAAAATAGAAACTTTGGAAGCACAGAGGTTTTGAGACTTTAGTCAGACATACAAACTTGGAATTTCTAGAATCTCCAATACAAAAGATTTATTTAATGGAAATCAGAGATTTAAAGGCCAGAGAAAAATAAGGACAGAAAATGGTGATTGAAATGTAGAGGAACAACACAAAGAGGAATTTTCAAGCTGCAAAACTGCTCAAATCAAGTAAGTTTTGACGGAGAAAGCCAGATATAACCACCCTGGGCTACATTACCAAGTCAATAATCTGAGCAACACAGATGCATGAAGAAGTCCAAAGCTTCTAGGAGAAGCACTGAAAACATAAGCAGAGTGACTGTACAGGCAGAACCAAGGTATTCACAAGGTACAAAGGCAAGCCTTAGCACTGTACTATTATTTGTAAAGAGTTACTAAATTTGTGTACAAAAAAAAAATTGTAAAGCTGTAGACAGACCTCAACCCCAATAGAATATAACAGGCAGAGATTTTCAATAGCCTGGAGTCTGCAGAAGCTTACTTGCGAAAACTTTCTGAAAACTTACAGAAATTCTGCCAAGTGTTTTTCCATGGGATTTATTTTCCCTCATCTTCTCTTATAAACTTATGGTTTTCATGCTGCAAACATCATGGATAGCATAGCAAGAACACTACTATTTGAAATGCTAGACTGCTTGAACATTGAATTCAAAGGATTTTTTCTAACTATTAACACCTGAAAGCCCTGCCACACTTGGAGAAATGCCCTAATTCATAGAAGTTCTCTGTTTGGTTAATGGAAAAATACACCCTTTTGCCCCCAATCCATTTTGGTGTGTGAAAGCATAGACATTTCATTCCAATAGAGCATCAGAGCACAACACTAAATTTTGGACACTCTTAGCATGATTACTTTTCAATTATGGCATATGTATTATGGCAAGTCCCAAGTAAATTATGAACTCTGTATATTACAAAGGCACTGTGAAACACTGATTGATTTGGACAGTTTGTAGTTAATTAAGTTCATTTCCAATTCCATCTCTTCACACAATTTCAAAGCATTCTGCATTGAAAGCCCATTTTCAATTAGTAAGGAGGATGAAACAAAAAAGTATTAATTATAAAAGTGGCAATCCCATTTAAATCTTCATAGTACAGCAATTATTTATGTTAAGTGTTGAGAAATTGGAGAGTTGTACTTGTCTAATACAATTTTTTCCTTGATATATATCTCATATATATTAAATCTGAACAAAGTAGTGGCACAGCATTTTTTAAAGTAAGAACTAAATTATTGCTCACAAACGTGTACAAAGCACCAAAAGGTAAAAAATTGTCTGTCCTTGGCTAGAGTCAAATTAAGTGTCTTGGCCTGATTCTTCTCACTGCTACCGCACTCTTACCTCCACATAATTCCATTACTTGGACTAAAGCAAACATCCCCATCGAAAATGTAGTGAAGGAATACTGATATTAGTAGAACTTTATGCTGCCAAAGGAGTACCCAAAAGAAGATATTCAGTTTTATTCTAGTGTTTGATGCTGTTCAAAAAGAATATATCCAGGCACTTATCAAACTGCTTTCATAAAGATGTACAAGCTTTTCAGAATATGATGAAAAAAAGAAAAAAAGTCATGCCTTAAATTGCTGATGTTATTCTTCTACAAAACAGGTGTTCTTTATCACATTAATACCTTTCTTCATATGAGCCAAATACCTCCGATGCCCATTAAAAAGAGAGAGAAGAAGGAAAAGACACGGTATTTTTTGTGGCGTCATTTTAAGACGGCACATCTTAATTTGCTGATTGTATTCTCTTCACCTCTATCAAAGACTGCCAGCCACAAACATGACACCAAAATTAATGATATGAGCTTAGCAGATGCGCAGTGCTTTAAACCAACTTTTCTAACTCCATTTGCTGGATTTTGAACTGTCATCTACCAGCCAATGGCCACTGGCATGGAGCTCCTGCTCCAAAGCCAAGATGACTTCTTTAACGACTGGCACATGCTTCATGGCCTGCCTCCTGGCTGGTTCATCCCCTCTGTCCTCTTTGCCAGTTTGCTAGCAGGTTCTGTAGCCACACTGCAACAGTGGAGCAAGGGAAAAATGATGTGCACTAGAAAAGAGAAAATTATTCAGGGCAGGTAGAAGAACCAGCAAGAAGGAAAAATACAACCGGAAGGAGTTAAAATAGAAAGTAGAGCTTCATGAAATGGGAAACTTAAGTTAATGGGAAACAAAAATAAAGTCAACTAAATGCAGACAGTCTTGCAGCTTCAAAAATGAAAGTAGATTAAAAGGAAGGAGAACAATACACATCTTTTATGTTTATGAGCTGTCTGCAATATTTTGTGACTTTCTCAGCTCTTACCTAGCACTCTAAGAGGGAAGAGCCTGTTCCTCACATTACAGATGGTTTTAAGTGCTGCTTTCAACATACCAGTAGCTAATTTATCTTAGACAAACCTGGGACTCTGTGCTGGGGGTTTTGGACAGGGCTGGAGCTCAAAGTCAGATAGAGACAAGCTGTGCCCAATGCCACCATGATAAAGGGCATCAAAGAGTGGTTTTGTGAGATATATTGCAAAGTTTCCTTGTTTTCTACTCTTCTGCTTATTTCCTTCATTTGAAGTTGCGTTCAGTTGAGAAAAACACTTAGACTGGTATGAAACGAGATCCATGGAAGATGATTTCTATCAGCAGCTTATTAGAACTTATTTCAAAATCTGCACTTTACTCAAAGAGAATTACATTTAGTGTCATCTGAGTAGAAAATATCATCAGTGGCAAAATATATTTTTTCTAAATCTTACTATATAATCAATGAAACTATATATATTATATTGGTTTGGCCTTTTATTCTAATGAAGGACAAGTTATAAGACATGTGCATGAATTTCTTCTAAACACCCCCATCAGAGCTGCAGACATGCATAAATAATTTGTTTGATAAATCAAGAAAAAAGTCCTTGTAATTTTGATACCCCATTCCTGCACCCTGTGGCATCTGAACACACAGCAGGCACAGCCCACCAGTACAACCAGTGCTTTTCTTTGGGAGACTTTTCTTTGGGAGATATTTAGCCATCAATTCAGAAAGACAGAGAGATGATCTTCAGGCTACGTAGGTATCCATAATTAGGAGATATACATATATATATAGAGAGAGAGAGAGAGAGAAGATATTATCCCTATTTATATTCAGAAGCAACTGAAATATCAATAAAAGATACTGGTGAAGGAAGCCTGGGAATAAAGCTCACACTTGCCTAGTTTTGAGGGGTTTCTGTGTATGTGTGTGCATGTGCAGCCTGCAAGGAGGGGGAATTATTTTTGATTTTTATTTTTTTAATCAGCTTCACATTACTGGCAGTGAGGCAGTCAATGGGTAGAGAGAGTACTTCTAGACTGGTTCTCCTTTAGAAAAATTAGAAAAAATAACAGCTGGCATAAGAATCTCTTAAAGAATTCAATACTTTTCACGTGGAATTACCTTCCTTAGCATTTGACATGTATTTGGAAATTGAATTCAAAACAGAATGTGGCAACAAATTTGTAAAAGAAAATCCTTTGGCCATTTAATCAGTGTTACAGGATATAGACAGACTTGCCTGTGCATTTCTTTGGAAAAATCAAGTAGCTGAGGGGGAGGGTTGGTTTGTTTGTTTGTGGGTTTTTTCCCCTTTTTTCTTTTCAAATGCAGAGTCCTGGATGGGCTGAATCTGCTCTCACAGTGTGTAATACTGCTGCAATTAAAAGCAGAGCCATTCGAACAATACCACCCTTGAGAGGAAAATAAGAAACCACTGACTTTACTGTCTCAGCCACCTTGCTCCTTGATTTGAATTAGCTCAAATCTGATGTGGAAAATGAAGAATTTTTTTTTAAAAAGAAGCAAAGAAAAAAAGAAAAAAGAGAATAGAACAAATGGTTTTAAGAAGAGTCTGTTTGGTTACTATAAAAAAAGGCTAAGAAGAGAGTGTTGAATACGGATACTCACCCTCAAAGGCCCAGATAGTCAGAACACTGAAATTATCTGAAGACTCTATTACTGCCCATCAATTTATCATTTTGCATATAGAAGTTCACATCTTATTTCAATAGTGAAATCTCAAACGTACACCTATTGAACAATTTTGAGAAAGAAAATAAAAACACCCCACTGACATTCCAAATGCTGCAGCTGGAGCTCAGGCCCACATTCCTGAGCCTGCTGGGAGGGTTTCAGATCTGCTGCCCTGCAGGGATCCTGTCACTATTCTGACCATGACCAGGAATAGGAGGTGCAGATGAACAAATGGGATTGGGCTGAAGGTCCAACGAAAATGGGCTTGAGCATGGACTACACTCACTGGATCAGTAAAATACTGACTGAGCTAAGGTAGCACCTCCTGCACAGAAGGCCAGTCAGAAGTACAAAGCCCAATACCACCCATGATACAGACGAAAATGTTTTAGCCAAGGGAATCCTGGAAGCTGGCCAAGAGAAGAAAAAAAAGTCATGGTTAACAACAACACTGATTTTCCTGACCCTTGAATAGTCAAGAGCTTTCTTCAGAGCAAAGTAGCTAAGAAGCTAATGATGCCAAGAAACAAAATATCATCTTTCAGTGCTTTTTAACATACAGATATTGAATCTCTAACGAACATGGACAACAAACAGACCTCCAAGGATATTAATACTCGTCCTTTAAAATTCAAATTAATATTAAAATAGGTACATTAAATTACAAAGCTTGACATTTCTGATTATTTAGATTAGCCACACTGGAGAAAAGTATCTTCGTGCAAACAGGAGCAAATTCCTAAAGCTCTATATAAATGTACTGCTATTAATGTCAATATACTTCTTATTCACAAAGGAAAATTTCATTCAGGACATCCAAAGCTTTAAAGTGAATTGGGTCATTCTCCTTTATTAGAAGATGGTACATGCATTTCATAAGTATCTAAGTTCCCCTACTAAACATGGTGTGCCAGACCTGGGCACAAACATTTATCAAGTGATAAACACGTTATCATGTTAAAGAGTTAAGGCCATTCCACATCCTACTATAACAGAGGTGAAAGTTTGTTTCTCTGCATGGCATTGGTCATTAAGCTCTTCCAGCAAATTCAGCAATCTTTCTTGAATTCCTATTTCTTTTTGTCCTCTATTTCTTCTATGTGAAGATTTTTCTCAATAGCTCCAAAGCTATAAAGAAAAAAAAAAATCCCACCTGACTGAGCTCTGTAGTACTAAACCACAAAGCACCTGTATAAGTCCAGAGAATTGAAACTACTGGTGCCACTTAAATCAACAGCTGAGCCCCCATATTAATGTCAGCAGAATTACACCTAGGCCTCTTGTTTCTAGACAGCCTCTTCAAATAACAGCAGCAACAAGCATGGGATTGGGTTGACAATCATTTACATGCAAGTGTGACCTTTTTTACTCAGTGGTGACATTTGTATCCTATTAGCAAAATACTGTATTGTATTTAAGCAATAATTGCATTTTCTATGGAGACAAACAACATGTAAATCAATAAATGACGAGGCTGCAGGCCAAGCACAGTATTGATTTTCAGTCATGTTCATCTCTGAGCTTAATGCTGAGAAAACACAGTATATGCTATGATTTTTTACAAGTTACATCTTTTGGGCTAGATAGTTTTCTGAGAATTAAGAAATAAGAAAGGTGTTCTCCACTTGAGAGAGAAGAGATTAAAGGGGAGTGAGAATTTAACAGCTGTAATCAAAGTTAACACAGGATCTTAAAAACAAATGCTGAACACATCAATACTGGTTTGTACAACACCTTTGTCATCTCCTCGGCTGCTATGGTTGATCAAATCACACATGAATATAATCTGTATTAAACCAGTGGTTACATGTACCATCACTGAAACAAGCAGAAGGTTACAGAAGCTTCAGTGAGAACCATTCCTATTTGCCCTTATAGGAAAACCAAATTATTCAAATTCTACCACAATAAGACTCTGGCAAGAGGCAGATATCAAGAAGGGCATTCCTGAAACATGTATAGTGTATTTCCAAATTTGCTTTGTTGGAAATGACAACATAGATTAGAAATTTTAATATAAAACTAAAAAGAGACGAGAACAATCTGCTTGTTTTCCTTTTATAAATAGATGTAGAACTAGACACTTAAGGATACCGTATTCTAACACTTAAATAAAAATTGTGGTTTTAAACAATTAGTTTTTAGAAAATAAAAACTTGGCCAGTTCTTAATTGTTTTTTTTGTAACTGCAGAGAAAAAACAAGAAAAATCTGGAACGGATTTCCTAATGGATAAAAAAAAGTGATCGCTACCTGATCTCTGTGACATGCACAAGTGGTCTGCTTGTGAAGAAGAAGAAAAACTTCAACACACAGGCAGCCTCAGCTGTGTAGGAAGGTACAAGCAACCTTTGCTAGTAAAGGTACCAAGAGACCACTGTGAATATGAGACAAGGTGTCTGTCACAGGAACTAGGAAATTCATTACACTCTATCTGGTACGTCATTGCAGTAGCAGCACTGACATTTCTAAATCTCTTCCTAAATTGTTAGTAAGGTCATTGACTGAAAATGTTTTAGGAGATCTAGTCAGCCTGATTTGGGATATTGTTTTCCATAAATATCTCTGTGACAGCCAAAATTTAAGAATCTTGTGTTTTTAACATAGTAAAGTCTTCTCATTGTAGCCTTAACACAGTGGGGAGAGGGATGAGTAAGGAAAAATCCCACAACATTACTTTCTGCTGATCAGATCTTTCTATAAAATACAAAAGGAGCAGACACAGATGTTCACTTCCTCCACAAAGGCCAATTTTCCTTCCACTAGACGTTATTTTGAATATGGATTATACAATCTAAATGCAGTTTTTCAGTATGTAAGACTCCATAATACCCTACAATTGAACCAACGGGTTAAACCACTTTTCATCTGACTGCACTAAATTATTGATCCACTGGTCCCTTTTTCACATTTTAAATCACACAAACAGAAGGAAAAATAAATGTATTAAGACTTTCCAGTCTCAGTGAGAAAATATATGTAGGTAGTTTGAGTCCCTACAGTAAAAATAATCACATGGCGTATCTTGCAGTAACCCATCTGATTTTGAATTAACCACTCAAAAAGCAGTTTACTTCCAAAAATATATTTTTAGTTTGCTTGAGTTGACTATATAAGCCCCATCTATCAATTCCTACAGTTTGAGTATTACAGTATGAATAATATATGCCTTTGTCATGTGAATAAGATAACAGCCTTCACTCCTCAGTGCTCTACATTTAGTGTTCCAAATGTGACATAAAATACAATTTTCCTCAAGTAGCTGAAAAGAAATTTAGAATAAATGAATTATGAATACTTGAATGGAGATAGACACTAATTTTGTAAAAAAAAAGAATTCTTGATATTTTGCTTTGTATTATTAAATTCAGTGAGAAGGGCCTAAAGACATAGCTGAAGAGATATATTTCTCAAAAAAAACACCTGAATACCTTCACATCTTTTTGAGTTACTGTCATGGGTTGATGCTGGCTAAACACCAGTGCACTCACGAAAATCATTCACTCATTCTCCTCTGCTATAGTTGAGTAGAGGAGGGGGAAAGAAAAAGAAATTTAAAGGCTCTTGGGGTGAGATAAGGATTAGGAGAAAACATTCTAAGGGCAAAACAGGCTCAAAACTTAATAAATTTTTCTTTATACCTTTTAAACAGAATTAAAAGAGGATAATGAGAACTAATATAAACCTTTAGAACACCTTCCCCCTCCATTCCCCAGCCCTCCTTTCTTTCCCACCGACAGTGCAGGGAGACAAAACATGAGGTTTTTAGTCAGTTTTTCACCTTTAAAAATAAAAATTAAAAGAAAAATCTTTCTTCAGTTCATTTAGGGAGAGGAGTCTCTTTTGCTATGCCATGGGGTCCTTCCCACAGGAGATAGCTCTTTATGACCTTTTCCAGTGTGGTTCTAATTTTCATGAGAACAGTCCCACCTGAAACCTGCTGCAACATGAGATCCTCCCACAAGCAAAGCAGTCTTGCCACAGCTGCTTTTCTAGTAGGCCACTAGTTCACGGAATGTAATTTTTAAGGATGAGCTGTTGTAGTATAAAAGCAAGGGTCTTCCTCTGTCTCTGGAAGCAA
>VWPU01006243.1:0-46560 GCA_013398955.1 Callaeas wilsoni
GTGGCAACAAAATAGATTATGGAGATTTGTACCAGGACTGAAGATCTGGTTTACAGTTTCTTATTTTCTGTTTAGAGTAATTGTTTACATAATCTATGGTGTGATCAGATGTTTCCTTAATGCAGTCAAAATTGCTTGGCTTATTTTACATAGTAAAGGATCATGCTATGTTATGTCTCATCACGTTGTTAGTGAACATAACACAATACTTGAAATGAAACATGACAGTTAAATGGCAAAAGACAAATACTTATTTTTAAATTAAGAATACACTATTGACTTAATTAGCATGTCTCAGCACTTTCCAGCTTTTATTTACAAACATACTGGGCCAAATTCTTTGCTCAGTTGTAACCATGCAAACATCTTTTGTATATGTCTGGCAGTTAATTTTCTGCTGTGTTTGCACTTCATTTTTATAGACAATGTCAGCTATATTCCTTTCCAAGGTGTAATGACGGAAGATGAAATGTGATTAAGATGGAGATTCAGCAGGAAGTAAATTGAAGGCATTGGTGTGAGGTATGTGACTGCAAGCAATGAACATAGAAAATGTGGTTGAAAACAAGGCTGAAAGGCAAACTCCAGTCTCATGAGTTAAGGGATTTATGAATGGAAGAGTGATATATCTGAAAAAGGAGGAAGGAATTGGTGCAAGGAAAGGGACTCTTCCCTGGCAGTCATTCTCATGCACGCAGCCTTTACGCAGAGGCAATGACTGCTCTGGCTGACCTTGGCTTTGCTTTCATGGTCATTTTGAAGAAGAATGACCTCTGAGCCTATGCTCACCAGGCTTGGAAGCACTTTTTTCAAAGAGGCCACACTATTACAGGATAAATCTTACTGGAAGGCAAGGAGACAAAGGCTGTGGTGTTGTTGAGGTGTGTCTGAGAAACTTAACCTTGTTAACCTGAAAATTTAGTCCATCGCCTGGCCCTGGTGAGGTTGCATACTTGTGTATGTGTGGTAGTGGGTGTTGCTATTTATCTTCATCTACCAACATCTATGAGTCTTGTCCTGTCTTGTCAATTTCTCTTCTGAAAGTTCACACTGCCCTGCCTCTGAACAAACCAAATCCTGAGAGACAGGCTTTCTCTGTTGTTCTTTGTCAAATAGACAATCCTGTGGGAAAAGGATGCAATAAACCTGCAGAAAATCTTGAGGATGGAGTATTGGTACATGCTTCGTATCATGAGATGTATGTATTTATAACAACTTAAAACCACAGCGAAAGGGTGTAAGAACTCCTTACACTGTACTCACCTACCCTACTTCTTAAAAGCACATGAAAAATGCAGCCATTCTTTCAGAAAGGCTCTGTCAAAACAGGTGGCTTTTTTAAACTTGTGCTTTCTATAGTTTATAACATATTAATAAAGGATTTTAGCTTAAGTGATTTCCTGGAGAGGAACTGTTAAAAGAGGCAGAGGGAAAGGTTCTAATGAATGCAAAATTGCTGTATACACTACATTTTAACATCTCCTAAGAAAATGTAAAGTCACAGCCCTTCATGAGGAAGAGCAGTTAAACTGCAAGGCATGTAAAAATGCTTTCAGAAAAGTTTGATCTTAGATATTATTTTAGTTCATTAAAGAAAATGAAGTAATTACTTTTTAAAAAGAAACATGCATATGCACATTACCAGTTGAAGTACACATAGTATGAATACTTATAACTGTTTTTTGAGAAGGCAGGCAGGATTTAACTGGGTGGTTTTTTTCTTGTAAAATACTTCAGGTCTGTTTTTATGATAGGTTCAAAATTCTCAGCAGCTATCTTGTTGTGTGACAGGAGTTTACAGCATTAGTTTCACCAGACAAGGACTGGTGGAGTAAAATTAGTCATGTATGTAAATTATAATCAGGCTGAATAGTTGTATGTGCTCATTTAGCCATTTTAACAGTGTGTGATGTTATCCTCTCTGCAGGACTAATAAGCATTAGCCATAATGAGGTCAGTCAGTCAGTCAGGCATTATCATGGGATTTAATTGGGACACTGGTCTCTGCTGAAGTGAAAATTAATAACTTTTGTCAATGTTCTGGCGAAATGTTCTGTCTTATTAAACTATGAGGGTCAATTAGAAAGCATTATGTAATAAAGTCCCCAGCAGCAGAACTCAAATTGAGTTATACCACAGTCATTATTCCAGGACGATTGCATTTGAAAATGGAAAACCAGCAAGCCATATGGAGGGCGCAGGTTATATTTACAAGCATTGCATGTTAAAGCTTCGGCAAGAAGGAAACAATTAAATGTAATACTGAAATAAATCAAAGCACTGAAAGTGCCATGTTGTGCCAGGCGCTTAATATAGCCAGCATACCCCTAGATGCGGCTAGGCAAAATGGCACCTGTTTATAAGCCTTGTTTGGGTTCTGTCAGACAACGTCCTCCCTCTGGATTGCTCCGATGATTCAAAGTCTGGGGCACACCTGGAAGGCTCAGCCAGGCACATTGACTCATATAAATAACAGTTTATTGTATGGCTATTAAGACCAGAGATTGCTTTTATTAAAGTGCAGTTATCATGATACATCAAATTAAAGAACTTTTAAAGCATGTTTAACAGCCTCTGATATTCCCTGTTCGGTCATGTTTTACAGTACTTTAAATGAGGGAGATACAAAGACTCTGTCGGCTCTGGTGTCTAAAGTCAATGCCAGCACAGATGCAGAGAGGCCAAGAGGGAGGCAAGTAGGTTTTAGAGGGACAGTGACAACCTCAGAGGAACATACAGCTGGTCACTTTACTGTTTCTGAGGATTCCCTCTTATCAAAAAATTAGTAGTAGTATCTCATGCTAAGCTCTTTTCCCCCAGAATTTACATCCGAAGCACAACTGGAAATAAGTAGTAGTATGTAATCATGGAATTGTTAATGTTGGAAAAGACCTCTGAGATCATCGACTCCAGCTGGTAACCTAACACTGCCATGTTCATGACTAAACCATTTCCCCAAGTGCCACATGCCTTTTGAATATTTCCAGGGGTGGTGATTCCATCACTTTCCTAGGCAGTCTGTTCCAATGCACAACCACCCCGTCAGTGAAGAAATTTTCCCTGATATCTAACCTAAGCCTGACCTGGTGCAAGCTGAGGTGTTGGTGTACCCACATATTGAAATGGAGAAGGGTTGCTCACCCTCTGCTATCACACAAAGATGAGTTCATGCCAGAGCTGTGCCTTGCTCGAGTTGATGGTGGGCCTGTGGGCCCCAGATTCCTTCTTCAGGAGGAGGACACTGGTGCTACTGTGTTGGGGAGCACACCACATTCAGTGGCTCCCTCTCAGATTTCCGTATGGCAGGGCTACCTGCATGGTGCAGCTCCAAGACTCAGCAGAGCTCTGAAAATCCACTCAGCATCAGCCCTGCCAACCCAGGGAGCTCATGGCCTCCTCCTCTCCTGCCAAACCAAAGCAAGCTGGGATCTCCCAGGATGGGTCTTCCAGGAGTTGACAGACCTCCCGCTTGCTCTCTCACTGCAGGAAACTGCAAGCCTTCCCGCAGACAGACATTGTGCTGGAGAGCCATCCCCAATCTGTGTTCCAATTATTATTCACAGATGTGAGGATGATTTTCTAAAGCACTCATTGTTTGGCCTAAGACAGCTGCCAGAGACAGTCACAGCATATCTTGCCCTGGATTTTACGAAGAAGTGGGAGAATTGTGCAAGGGCTGTGCATTTCTGAGAGCCGTAGTCCTGAGGGTGAGCTCTGATCCCAGCTTCTGTGCTTTAGAAAGGGTAATACCATCCTCATTGGGAGGATGGGGTTTTTTTCATCTGCAACTTTACAGTCCCACAAGACTTTACCTGATTATTGCTGACAGTGCGGGCTAGGTTAATTTTTACTGTGGGGTTTGAATAAGCTGAACTGAAGTTCTGTTTCATTTAGAACTGTTCAATTAGGGCCAAGCATGTGATTTCCAGCTTAACTGTAAACTGACAAGCAGAATCAGGCATGATTTTTCCCTTGCTCATTCCAATTTGATGACAGCATGGCTTACGATGACTGTTTTGGTGTTGCATCTGATTTACACTGGTGTGAGAAGAGATACAGGCTTGTTAGCAACCCGTCCCTCATGGAGTGAGAACATTTTGCAACTTAGCTCAGAGCAGCTGAGAATGTCAATATATTTGATAAGCATTTATGAACAGAGCCTCAGTGCTAGCCTCAGGAGATCTTCTATGGTAGAAAAAGGTCATCAGCTAGACCCTTAAAGAAGCACTACTAAGTTTAGACACTATTTTTCATTGCCCAACATCGCATCCTACACTGTGAAAAAAATCAGGCTCAGCTCTCTTCCTGATGATGATCAAGGGTGCTGAGAACCCCTCTGTCATAGTTCTGGTGTATTGGTGAATGTCCCTGACAGCCACGTTGTCTCCAGCAGCGAACTTGTTCTGGCAAGACTGGTCCCAGCATGTAGAGCTAGCCATATGCAGTTCTGTGCCTGAACCACAAGACTGTGCTTTCTCCCCTTCAGATACTACAGGATAGCCTGTCAGCTTTTCTCTCTCTTTAGCCCTTTGTAAGTCACCTTATCTCTGATTTTCTTTCCTGCACAGGAATAACATTTGCAGAAGGTTTCTGTCTCTGGCAGGCATGGCCGTGTGTTTTATGTTAGACTCACATCTACACATATGCCCACACAAACATGCATACACACACATCCATATATATATATATATCTACACCCACAGATACATGTGCCTTCATGCTCACTTGTGGAACAGCACCCAGACACAGTGGTTCCAGTTTGCCTTTTGAAAGCAATTAGTGTTTATTATTTTAAGCATTTTCAACACAGGGAATACTTTAAAGACTGCGGCCCTGCTAATTACTTTCAAATGGTGAATATCAACATTTTCACAGTGGTGTGACACAGGCTAGGGTGCATGGATGCAGATGCCCTCAGCCTCAACATAGATAAGTGCACATTCATTCATAGACAAACAGACATACATCTGGCTTCATCTCCCCACTGAAAATCCCACAGACATTTCCCAAGGAAGTTCCTTTATGATTTTCAAGTGCACAGGACATCAGAACTTTTAGATTCCCTCTGTGTTTTCCCTACCTTTTTTTTTCTTTTATTTCTACGAGAATAGTGTCAGGCGCTTTTGTTGTTGTTGGAAAGATTAAGTGGTTGGAAAAGTGCTGATTCTCTCTAGTCATTTTACACCTACAGCGTTTAGGAGACCTTAACACAAAACAGTGCCAGGTCTCATTGCTGGGCTGCCTGCTTCATTCTTTGGCAAAATGATAATATTTTGGCAGAAGTGCCCTATGTTAACAAAGAAAAGTTTGATTAATCAGCAGGAGGGAAGACTTGGGAGAAAAGGCACTGGGAAAGAGAGAGTGCAAGAGACAGACATATTCTAAAAAGCCTAATCAGTTTTAAAACAGCTTTAAAAAGGAATAAAAATTCTTAAATCTCTTTGATGATATTCAAAGAGCCTTTTTTAATATATGAGAAGGCACATTCTAAATTCTTAACACTGCTAGTGTCACCAGTCCTTTTTTCCGCTAAACCATTTTAATTCCATAATTTAGAAGGTCTTGAAAAGTAGCAGGATCAAACTGCAGTGTAATTGGATACACTGTGCACTTCCTGTGTGAATTTGGGTCCCTGGTAGGCACAAGAGATTTCTTTCTTTCTTCTAATATCACATAGAGTGTACTCATTTGAAAGGAGAGAGATGCAGCAGCAAAGTAAGCTTTTTATAAGGTGGATTAGCTAAGTGTGCTGCTGGAAAACACTTGGCCATTTATTTGGCACTGACGGTTTCTTTGTGATTGGAGGGAACACTATTGACAGGGAAATCAATGTGGGTTTACTAAAGAACGCTGAGTGATCAGGGAGCAAAGAAGCAGTCAGACAGGAGTGGCAGCCTTCTGCACTTCCTTCAGAAACAAACGAGTCCAGACATTTTAGTTCCTTCTACTGCTCTTCCTCTCTTTTCACAACCAATATAAAGTGTCTTTATGCTCAATTTTTAGCTCTGCTGATCTGAGCATTGCAAGAAGTGGAACTTTGGATGTGGTCTGTTTCTGAGAAGCTAGGTACAGTTGCAAGCCTGGGGTCCTACAGGGCTTTTAAAGACAGAAGGCAACAAAGAAAGAAGAGTGGGAGAAGAAAAAACATCTGAACATCTGCTGGAAAATCCTAACTGGCTTGTTCAGCTGAGTTCAGCAAGAGCAACAGCAGAGGAGTTGGCAGGTGTCGCCACACTGTAGATGGAAATCACTGCAGATGATCTCAAGATATAAATAAGAATGTTCTGGACATACTCTATACCTCCTTCCCTCCAGACTATTTTTGCTTCCCAGTGACAGCAACTTTATTGTGTGATAGTTAGCTCAGGGGAGATATTAAAATAGCTAGGAGCAGGCTGTGCGTGTAAGCAAATATCTGCATGTATCAAAGATGCCCTATCATAGTATACTGCTTTCTTTAAAATTACTCTGGGGCTGAAAAGTAACAGAAACTACCAGCCTTCCCTTCAGGAGTGCAAATATTCAATATTGTCAGACGAACTTTCTTAGGATCAGGGGAAGGAGAAGAGTTAATAACATTGCATCTTTTTTTCTCCAGAATTTACACAATATGAAAATATTAGCTTTGTCTTCACTAAGTGTTCCTCGCCCTCTCTTGCACTCTCTCTCTCTCTCCTCTCTTCACTCTCTGATTCTCTCTGACTGTACATATTTGTTCATCTCTGTTACAGGCACTAAGTGTCCCTGTTACTATAATATCAGAGGATTTCACAGAGATATACCTAATTTTGAAGAGGATCTCTTAACTTATTCACTCATTGCATTTTCCCTAAACTTACACTATTCCTGGCAGAAACTTTCAAATCTAATCAGTCAGCAACACTAGTCAGGGCTTTTCACCATTTGCTCAGCAGTTCGCAGGTATGTTGGCTTCATAGACTTTCCCACTGTACCATCTCTGTTTCACAGCCTAGCTGACAGGCTCTGGACAGCAGGACAGCTAGATCCAATAAATCTGAGACCTGTCTAGGTGCTTCATTTATCAAGAGGCCTAATTTACCCAGGCCCTTTAGACTAATTGCAGATTTGTAAAAAATGCTGATAATGTAGAACAGTGCATTGTGAATGTCCCTTGCCATATTTCTGCTAATGTGTTTCATCTGGAGTACATAAAGAGACAGGGATGCTGATTTTAGACACAGCACTTTGGGGCTAATCCAGTTAAATGATTATCCCTAAAAATCTGCAGTGATGTCATTTTCCCTATAGAACTCTGCCAGTTGCCTTGTTTGCTTTATTGTGAGAAATATGTGATCCTAGGCTTTAGAAATTCCCTCTATATTTTTGTTCTAATGCACTGTAACTCTCTCATCCCACTCTTCCAGCTACCCATCCCTTCTTGTTTATAATAACCATGTTGACAGAAACTGGCTTGGACTGTTGGCTTTTGTGTGTACATAGATAAGGAAGAAGTACACTCCTTTTTTTGATATATGCAGATATATGCAGGTATCCACTTTATTTTTGTCAAAGTGCAATTTCTTCTTTTCATTCCCCTAATTTCTGAGTTTCCTCTAGAGACTAGTATTCCACTGTGTTTTGGTCACTTTTACTACCAACACTTTCCTTACATTTGGCCCCCTCTTCTGCACTTTGCTCCAAGATTCATTGCCACAACATTTTTCTAAGATTCTCATATTGTTATCCATCGTCTGTAATGCCAAAACATTGCTCCACAGACTTGCAGCAAACTCAGGTTCTATGTTCTTTCTCAGATATCTTCTCCTTCTCCTTTGGTCCTGTAATTCCTTTGTGCTTTTGTTTGCGTTCCAGGGAATCCTGTTGGACACGCTCTGACTCTCTCTCTTTGTTGTGAGAAGAATCCAAATTTTGTTTTGAAAAATCTCTCTGTCGTGTAACCGACAAAGTGCACCCACTGATCCAGGGGCCACCTGACCTGTAATGCAAAACACTAACAAATAACACTGTAATAATCATTATAATTACTATTAGTAGTAGTAGTAGTAGTACTTAAAAAGATAATTTTTATAAAGCATTCACAAAATTTTCACTCATAGGTGAGGGTAGTGGCTAGGCAGTTCTCAGTGTGCTTCACTACTCCATTGATATATTAAAGCTGATTTTTGCAATGTGGATTTTGGGGGGAGACTAGGGTCTGGAATAAGAAAAACATCAAGAGATCTTTATTTTTCAGGATCTGGCTGTACAGGTCTGGGATAAGGCAGCCTCTGGAATTTGGCACTATAAATATTACAAAGCTTTTAAAGACAGTCTTATGATATTTGTTTATCTGACACCAGATCTTTCATAAGCCTTCCATGCAGACAGAGGAAAGTAATAAGGATGTCTTTCTCAGGTATTCCAGCAAGGCTGTATGTGACCTATCAGTGTTCAGCAAGCAGATGCAGCCAAATCCCACTGCTATGGTATTAACAAGGAATCTGCTTTAAAAGTTTTCTCTTGTTTTTTTTTCTGATGTCCCTCAAGTATAACCTAAGAGTTCAGTAAAATTAATATATGATGAGATAAACCCTGTCCAGACAAGGCAGGTGGATTGTCAGAGCAGAACACAGAGGGACCTTATAGGCCAAATAATGTAAGAGGTGGTTTGCTCTCAGGAGGGGAAGATCCTTTCCCAGGAAAGTCCCTAACATTTGAATACGGTCAGCTAAGGGCCACTAGGGGCTCTTTGCAAAGATCCTAGGTAAGTTTTCCTCTTACTAGGTCTCTTCCACTACTTTAAAGTATCCTTAAGTATTCTTAGGCAATCATGCTGCAAAATGGAATAAAACAGCAGGATTCTTAAACTAGGAGCAGTGAAAGAAGCAAAGTTAGAGGTATTATTGACAGTTATGGTAGTAAAGCCCCCAAAATATCCCCTTCTAGCCAAAAGTTCAGCTGTGCCAAGCACTGCAATCATCAGGTTGATGCAACATGCATCCTATGTAGCATGATTCCCAAGACAGGTGTCAGACCATACATATGCACCTGCACACAGTGAGCACCTTGGATTTCTCATCGATGTTACAGGGGTGAAGGAGAATTTTCTTAGGAACGTCTTTTGCCCCTCTCCAAAAACTGTCCTTGTAGCTCTGTAATCTGGATAACCTCCACTTCTAGACTCCTGCAAGCAACTTCTAGACTGTAGAAGAGCATTCAAGGGGGAGATAGGAACTAATGAAAGTCTGGCTGACATTTTGATCATACTCATACATTTATCAAGATTATCCCAAAGGCATATGTCACAGGAAGAGAGTAGTTTTTCCATATTAAAGATGGCATTAACCTTCTATCCTGTCTTGCTCCCTTTGCTATTCCCAAACTCTGTAAATATTTCAGATGTCTTCTGCCTCACTCCCCCACCACTCGGCTGTTAAAAATGGCAAGATGATGAAAAACTCAAATTTAATTCACATCTTTTTCTGTCTCTAAGGTATTTAAGTCTCATTCATTTCTTTATGCTTAGTCAAAGGTAGCTGATTGTTAAACACCCACTTCAAGTTGCTCTTATCTCTCCCAAAGATGCACCAGAGCTCACATAATCCTCATACAAGCCCCTCAGAACCTTGCATCAGTCAGTGTCTGCTCTGTTCTACTTTTCATGCTGCTTTGCCGTTCACAAATGTATTGCGGGCAAAATAAAATAAATAAATAAATAAGCCTCTCACTTTTGAGGAAAGGTTGAGACTTTAGGGAAAAAGCATTTTTTTACAAGTCTGGGGTGGTGTCAATCCTAACTGATAGCTAGGAAGTGTTCACTACTGTTCATTTTCATCCATTTGCCCACCCTCCATCTGTGGGTATGCTGCATTGAATAGTTATAGGGGGACTATTGTTCTGCACCAAAATATTTCATCAGGAGATGAGAGAAATCATTGAGCAACCGACTAAGAGTTTTGGTAGCAAATGATACAGTAGCTGTCATGGAAAGTCAATAGGAATCCTATTGTAGCTCTCAACAACAACACATACATATTAATAAGTCCTTATCTGGCAAATACTTTAATTTTTAACCTACCAAGAGGAGGATATTCACCCTGACCAGAGATTTTGACACACTACCCTGCCTTATATAAACTTTCCCAATCAGCAGCCAGGTCCTGGACCAGAATCGTGTAGGGCCAAGTTAGGTTGCCCAACCACTCAAAGAACTGTCACTTATTACATGAGAACAATGGCTCTCATCAGAACAAAGACATGAGAATATTTTGTCGCCGCAGAAGCACCAGTAAACCAAGCAGACTAAAACTGTGTCTTAGAATGATTCTACTTGAAAGTAAAATTAGTCCATATGTTGAGAAACTAGGTAACCGAAAAGAAAAATTATGATTTGAAGCTTCAGAAGCAGTTTTCCTATGAACCTTTTAGGCTGTATATAAGTAGAAGAAAATCATAGCAGCAACAATACTTTTTTTTCTTGTATTGATTTTTGTTACATTTCTGGTGACTTACTGAGTAGATAGCCAGAAGCAATTTATAAATACAGTAACACCAGCAGACTCCAGAGCACTGGTAGAGAAGTGCCACAGGTTGTACACAATACAAGAATAACTCAATGCAATTGCTCCACCTTACCTATGTGGGTGAAATTCAGTACCAGCCCCTTAATTTCAGTGACTTAGGGCATTTTATACTGACAGAGGAACTGGGTTAAAGTACTTTCAGCAGTAGACTTCAGTTAATTTTTTTCTGGTATCAAAGTGAAGGAGTTAAATAAAATGCATGTTATCATTTTACTCCATTTTAATAAAATTATACCCTGTTAAGATTGTAATTTTTCTTTGTACCTATTTGTACTTACCAATTTCTTAAAATTCCATCTGAACTTCAGAAAGTCCACCAATTACCTTACACATGAGTTTCTAGCCCTAGTAGAAAAGAGCCCAGCAAAACCAGTAAATTAAGTTATCTTCATTCTTTCACTGATGGAAGTTTTAAGCAATTTCAGAGATGGAGTTGATTGAAGTTATAATACTGTTGATGAGAGAGACTATATATTAAAGTAAGATTATTGCCTTTCATGTGGATTTCTGTGGCCTGAAGAAGTAACATACCTTTACTTCAGTGTTTGTTGATATCATTCATTTATTTGTCTCATGCTGCAAGACAGGATGAGAAAAAATAGGAAAGTATTTGGAAATGCTTTTTTTTTCTTCCAGAACTCAGAAAATGGAGTTGCCCTTTAAGACTAGTTGTTAAAGTTGAATCCCCTAAATTATAAGTATAAATAATATATGGGAAGATTGATGTCCAGACAAAAAAGATGGATGTGAAAACTCTAGCGACTGAAGCTCAGGAGAACAAGAAGCTCTGCCCATACCTATTGGTGAGCAGATTACAGAAGCCGCTTCATCTGCGGATGCATCCTCCATAGCTTCTGCTAGTGGAACTGACCAGAGAAAATGAAAGAGCCTTTTCTTTTAGAGGGTTGCAATGTGTGTTTTGGCAGCTCTTACTTTCTCTCTTCTTACTGAGAAGATTCCCTATTGGACGTCTCCCTGAAGACTGTTGTTAATCAGTGTCAATCCAGTGTGGTCATTCCCATGCATACATTGGTTGAACTTGACACCAGTTCAAGTGGGGAAGTCCCAAGACAGACTGGTGTCACTGTTGAGGATACAGGGACCAAGTGAGCTGCAAGATTTTGCCTGCCTGAATCCAGACTGCAAGGGGGAAAGCAACTGCTGGGATGTGAGGGCAGAGCATGAACCACAACCGAAAGTTCAGTGGAAGAGTTATGTATCATTCATACAACTGTTGCTATGTTGAGGTTTTGGTACCTTCTCAAACCCTAAAATTTTATGTGTTCTGTGCATAGCTCTGGAATTAGCAATGGCCAAATTTTGTCTGTTAGAAAATCCAACAAATTTTTTCACCGATTCAAGACATTTCTGGAGATGGGATCAAGATAGCTATGTTTCTGGCTATAGAGGAGATGCCAGACTGTTTAAATAAACTCTGTGACTGCTCACAATATCTGGCTACAGGACTGAAGCAAAATATGCATACAGGTAGAGAAAAAACTTTTGTCCTGATTTAGTGACTTTGTTGTCATCCTTAATTAAAAGACTGAAACAGGTATACTGTATACTGAAACAATCAGATTTAATTCCATTCCTGCTCTTTCAGTTTTTCAGCTGGGTTTACTCTTGATATGGTTTGTTGACAACTTCAAAAGGGAACACTGCGTTTTGAACCTCTAGATGTCATTTGTGTTCAAGTATGGTAGCTGATGGCCTTTTACCTCCTGAGCTAGAAATTTTCAAATAGCTGAATATCCTACTACCATGTTTTATCCTTACCAGGAAAAGCATGAAAAGCTAGGAATTTTGTTAAGGACAGATACAGACTCAGCTCCCAATTCCTAAAAGATTTTCTCTCCCACAGATCTCCTGCTACAACAGCCCTTTATCCTTGAAGGTGCTGGGGCCTTGCACCTCAAAGGTTCTTAGACATGTAGAGAAGTCTCTTTGGCTTCAGCTGGAGGAGTCTCAAAACCTACCACCAACTGGTCACTAATGCCTTAGTCTTTGGACCCAGCCTTTAAGTCTTTGCTTAGGTGTGTCACCTTGATGAATTTCCATGGGACAACTCACATGAATAAGTGTCTGAACAGCTCACTTTCTTTGTGTTGCTTGTTAGTGCTTGTGTGCTTTGATATTCAATGTGTCTAAATCACCACACAGCATTTTATTTTTATTTTCATAAAATACTTGAAATAAATTACACTGATATGAAATATGCCTCTGGCCCCATGCAGATGTTTCCAAAAAGCCTAATAACAAACAGATCACATCGCATATTCTTACAGTCATTTTTAAGCCTAACTGCTTTTCAGAGTTCTGATTACAAGAAAAGCCATGCTGCCGATGCTGCTTTAACTGTGACGCTAAAACGAAAACTCATTGTTGCATCCCAGGGGTATTCAGGAACATTGACTTTGCTGCCCATCTGAAATGGTATAATGTTCTCTATTTCTATCATGTGGGTATCAGTTCCAAGTTGGAAACCAGCCTTCTCTCATAATTCAAGCTGCGGCTATACTGATGCAAACCTTCTCAGATATTATAAGCCAGTATGAGCTCAAAAAAAGAATTCACTGCTCAAGGCCAAATAGCTTCAAAGCTAACAATCCTCCAGAGTCAGTGTGAAAGTGTTGAAACTGTCAATGTCAACTTACACCATGCATAGTGAGTGTAAAACTTCAATAATGACATCATGGAGAAAAGGACAAAGGGCAGGCACTACACAGAAAAGTGCCAGTGCTCTTCAAATCTTTGAAACCTTCAAGGATTTATCTGGACTAACACTTCTACACATAGTCATTGGGGTCTTAGGCTATACTGATTAAGGATTTAGCTTATTCAAAGGCTCTCACTGATAGCAAGGATGACAAGGTTTCAGCAGTTATATTGGATTCCATTAGCTTTCACTTAAAAAAAACATACCCCAAAACCCTCAGGATCCACGTCTTTTTTTCTGCCTCTGATTTTCTTTCTTTGAGTCAACCTTTATTTTTTCCCTTAACATACACACATGCACATATGCACGCATGCACACACATATTAATATATATTAATGTCTGGGTTTGATTCACAAACAGGTTTTGCAGCACTCGTGCTCTCAGTTCTCAGAATGCAGATCTCAGAAGAATTGAATCAATCCTTCAGGAATTCCCTGAAGCACTACATAATATGTTCACTCATTTCAGCTGCACTTAGGGCAACAGATACACTTTTAAAAGGGGAAAAACATATCAGAGAAGGAGGGAGGGGTGTTCTAGTTTAAAAAAAACCAGCTAATCAAGAGAGAAATTATAAAGTGAAACTGTGGTTTTGGTGTCAGGGATAAGTACCTATCCTAATGCTTTTAGTGCAAACTGCAGAAATAAGTGTAATGGAGGACAGACATGCTTCCTTTCTGACTAGGTTTTCAGAGAGTCAGCCTCAGATGAAGAGCAAACAGATGGAAGACTTGAAGAAAGAACAGTTTCCTCTGTCCTCCCTCTCTTATTTGTGAGAACAGTAAAAGAAGAATCCATGTTGTACTGTGCAGACATGCAGTAACAGTTGAAGCCCCAAACTAGATATCTTCCATAAAAAGAAACAACAAGTATCACCTGTTGTTTAACACATGGCAAAACCAAGAGGAAGACAGATTATTTAACTATTATTTAAAAATTTAGTTTCTCTCCTATTATTCAAGAGCTTGTGATAGGGTACTGGATACAGGCCACTCAGCTCTTAACCCGACACATGAAGCCCCAGCTCATTCCTCATTCTTGCATTTCTCATTTCTACTTTCTTCTAGTTCTGCTGCAGGTATCACCAGTTTCTCATCACTTCAACTGCCCCAGCACCCTGGGCACATTTCAGTTGCTTAAGACAGGACTTTCTGTGATGCTGTGTAATCCATGCTGGAATCCGGGTAACCCACGACATCTGTAGAGAGCTGGCAGATCTGACACAGGGCCTATGGAGACCTATGACCATCTAAACCTGGAGGTGGAAACCAGACAGTGGCTGAAATGGCACTGGACATCCCCATCTGGCAAGAGAAGTGTACCACACATACTGCAATATTGCTTTCCTGAGGAGTAGTAGGAACAGTTGCACAATATTGCCTGCTGCATGAAAGATCCTGATCCCACCCCAAAGTCGTGAGGGATGGATGACTGTTTCTGAAATATTAGCTCAGGGACCCTTGTGCACATTCTTACACAATTACCTAAGATATTTTCTAGGATTACCTGCATTGTCATGGAAAGAGAGTGTACTCATTCCAGAGTCTGAGCCATTTAATTATACAGTTGACAATACAGGGCAAAAATTTTCATTAAACCATCAAAGGCATATATGTTTACTCTGTTATTACAGTCCAAGTAATTTTCTGTGTATCAATTACACTCATGCTAGTCAAAAAAGGCTTTTCAGGAAAACAAACCAGCTGAGAGTTGTTTCTTTGTACACAGAGAAATATGAGGTGGGAGACAGTGGAGGGAGTTTCAAGTTATATTGCAGCCTTACATAGTTCTGGAATGGAAAATAGTAAAGCTAGATCTGTGGGTTACTCAGCTTAAGTTAATAAGTTATACTTAGAGGCAAGGTTTGTTTTTTTAATATAATTATCCTCCTTTGAAGACCTCGGGCAATAATGCTCTGTGGGATAGATCTGCAGGCTCACACTAGCACAGAGGGGCTCTCTGATACTCTAGGCAGCAGCAGCCTGGAGATACTCTGTGTGGTTTGCAGGTTCACCTGAAAATGGAACCAATTCACAACCACCATGGCCAACTTTAAATCTGGAGTTTCTGTGGACACATTTAGGTCATGGCATGAATTCTGCAGTATTTGGTCATAGGGCTCCCTGCCTCCTGTACCACCATCATCCTCATCTTGGCCCCTCATAGAACTCACAAATTTGCCACTGAGATGTGGAGTCTCCTACTCCAGATGCACCAAAAGCCATTGTTTTGGGGCTTATGACCTCTTGGCTTTAAACAATATCCTGAGGGTTTATTTTTCACTTTCTTATTGTTGTTGTTGACATAAAACCAGCTGTTTATTTTTCTTGCCACACTTGGTCCTTTAAAAAAGAAATTAGCATGAAAGGATTTAAGGGGTGAAGGGTTATTACAACCATGGGAGCAGACAAGAACAAGGGGGAGGTGGGAATACTCTACCTCTTTCATAAGCTGCTCTCTTCTGTGCTAATGCACTTGTTTTGCTGAAGGGACTGCACCACAATGCTGACTTTAAGCTTTTATGAGAAAGGTTTCACATATATTCTGTGAAGTGATCTCAAACATATTTCCTTTTGGGGTCGCTATAATGATTGTGTACACAGGCATCCACAGAGCTAGGTTAGTTGCTGCTGGACTGTTATTTCACTCACTCTGACTTTACATCCACTTTAGGTCACTGACTTCCTTCGATCTCTCCCCCACTTGCATAGTGAGATCAGAATGGGCCTGTTCTGGAGGGGGCTGCTTTTACATTTTTCAAAAGGACCATGTAGCATGATGAACCTACATCAAAATCAGAACACTGGTCTTGCAAGTTAAAACTATAATAGTTAAGTTTCATTATGAGTGAAGAATTTAGATGCTTGAGTTTCTTTTCCTGGAGGAATTCTTCCACATTCTTGACAAAGTTCTTCCTCTGTGGTGGTTATGAGTCTACTTTAGTGGACCCTTTCTTACCAGAGCCTGTCACTTATAGAGTTCCACTGTCAAAAGACTTGCTGAGATCCTCTGCTATATCTCTGTAAAGAGCAAAATTCTCCCCAGGGCAAAGTGCAAGCGCAATCTGGGACCATGTTTGAATGCTACTGGAGGAATAAATACTTCTTAGTGACTTGCAAATCTGTACCCATTCTCCCATAAAAGGTATCAAGCATATTCTTTCTGCCTAGGTAGCATTCCATAATTCCATCCAGCTGGAAGAAAAGGAGACCAGACAAAAACAGTCAAACCGAGGGTGTCTGCTTCACTGATAATACCTCAGCATTAATCCACTAAAACAGCTCAGGCACATCAGGATTTTAAGAAGCTCCTGCTCTGGCTAATGCTTTGTTCTGATGTAAAGTTTTAAAATGAATGCTGCTCAATATAATTCAGGCTTCAGCCTGAAAGTCCCTCGGTTGTCTGCAGTTATCCCAATATCTGGTGTAGGAACAAACCAAATTTTGAAGATGATCTTTCACTAGAAGTGCCCTCTCTTATTACCACAGTCCAAGTGTGACTAGAAGAAACACACTTCATATGTGGTGGAGGAAGAGTAGATGGACATCTAACCTCTGAAGAGCAGCGTGGAAGTCAGGCACTATCTCAAGGAATTAATATAAGCGGGTAAGTGTAAATAAAATACACTGTCTCCTTGTGGCCTCTCAGCAAAGGAGGTGGCCCATGCCGTAGCAAGCATGTGAGAGAGAGTAGTTACTTCTTTCTTTCAGTCCTACATGCAGTGCTTGCTGATTTATTTTTCTGTGACTAATGGCCATCACTCCCTCTTCCACTTGGCTGGATCTCCTGTTACTTTTTCCGGTTATTTATGAGCAATATACTCGCTCATACATCTCACAAAGACAGACTCATCTGGAAGCGTTACATCAGCTAGGGATTTTTGAGTGACAAAATTTCAGATTTCAGAAAGGGTAAACTGTGGAAAACATTGAGAAGGAGTACCACAGACCAAACATATATGTTCTGTCATTTAGTTCACTCCCTTGCCAGTGGAATGACACTGAACTTTACAACCTGTCCCCAGTGCCCTAATATACTTCCTCTGAAAAAGTCTTATTAGTCTTCACATCAGCATGGCAATCTCCATTGAGGAGGCAAAATGAGGCCAACTAGATAGTGTCTATGAAAAATAACATGGAAGAGGCTAAGATATGGTGCATAATGCCAGGGAGGATAGCAAAGAGCCAAGAGCAGCTGTATACCGTTCTATATCCACTTGAGATTTCAAATCTTTGCAGTAGTTTTGCAAGGCAAAGCACTCTCCCCTCAGAATGCAGTAGGACACAGGAGTATATTCACAAGACTTGTCTTATGACTCTAAGTAGTCACAGTCTTGCCCGTTGTGTAATGTCATCACTGAAAAGGCTGGTTGTACTAATAGGAAGTGATGGCTGATCCCATTTAGAGAAACATTTCTAAGAAGCAACAAGTGGTATAATATCAGGAGGACTTTTAGATTTCCACATCTCTTCTCCTGGGGGCGCCTGCAGATAAAGAAGAAGTAGGCAGGAAAAGTAAATGTTTACTTTCTTTTTTTTTTGAAATCACTAAGTACAGTTCTGCAAATGCAGTTGCATTTGTTCTATAAATCACATAATGACTCAATAAAAGTAAGAAAGACGTGTAGCAACAAGGGAGGATGAAAGAGTGAAAAATTCTGTAGGACAATTATGGGAACTTTGTGTTTCTCCTTTAATATGCAGGTCTTCCACAGCATGTACATGGTCATTGTCTGTACTTACCTCTCCTGAGATAAGCTCAGAGCAGCTCAGCTAAAAGTATGGTTTCTCCAAATTTGTCCCCTAAGCTGAACTAAGTACACAGTTCTTATTTGTAAAAGGTGATTAGTATTCAGATCTTACCACATCATTTACAGATGTTTTGCTGGAGGCCAAATTCTGCTTGATTTGCATAACTGTTTCCACCATTGTTAGCTTTGGCTTTTCCATGACACTGAATTATGACATTATTAGAATGTCTTTGGTCCGTAAGCTACCATGAAGGCCCAGTAAAATATGTTCTGTACTTTATATGTTATCTCATAAACAACAAAGAGTCAATGCGGAAAAACTGACTTGCCCACAGTCACAAGAAAAATTATCATCTGTCAAGACCTGCCAGTTCCTAAAAATCATGTTTATATTGTTCTTTTCTTGATCTCCCATTTCAAAGTCTAGCCCAGATTTGCACTGGTGGAAAAATCCTGTGGCTTCTCCTTTCCTGAACGTCCATCACAACCCACTGTGTTGCTGTTGCGTGAGCATGTCTCTACAAGCTGTACTTAACTATCTCCTGCATGCAAATCATCAGCAGCATGTGACTCACCCAGAAACAGCTGCAGCATGCATATGATCTTGGAAACACATATTACTCCTACTGATCAGCTTTGTTCAAGAGTCTGTGTTCACCGAGAGCAGTATCTTTGGATGCAGCTGAGTTCTGTGGTGTTGGAGCTGAAAGGTAAACCTACCCTTGTCTGGATGATATGGATGCAGTACTCAGGTTGCAGTCATCATCTTTCTGGAGTTTTCTCCAGTGCAATGTCTGCATCAAGTGGTATCAGGCCCTGATAACAGAAACCTGAAACAGAAAATTCCCCAAGCCTGGACTAATCCTCCATGTCCTTTCAGTGCCATGCCTGTTAGTTTGCTTTCCCTAACAAAGACTCTGTACAGAGCAACAGTCATAAAGGGCTGCTGTGCCTATTAACTCTTCAAACTGAATCTGCTCTTACCCCCACACCCCCCACCCCAAAAGGCATGCACACATATATGTCCTGCATGGAAAGAAATGCTTTGCACAAGGAATTGCAGTGGAGGTGTAGTATTTCATACTGAAGTGTCAAGCTTGCAATCTAAATCAGATACATCATCTGTTGACTCCAGTGCTCTAAGTTAGCCTTTGAAACAGATGTCTTCCCTCTTGAATTAGATGGGGAGATCATCTAGTAAGTCATCTCTGTATGGAATCTAATACAATAGCCTGCAAAGCAACCAGCCTTACAAAGCAACCAGGCTTAAAGGAGGTACTACCACGGGGTTATTGCTTTGAAGGCTGGGCACAGACAATAGCTGGGCAGGTTGGTGGCCTGCTTGCATAGACAATGAGAAGCTAATCAAGACCTATGATAACTGCTCTGACACATAGTATCTCATAAAACTACTTGCAGTAGTTTTAAAGATAATCACCCCCTCCAGCTGCAGGGATGTGTGCCCATACATCAGATGCCCCAGTCCATGTCTGGTGTATTAATTGCAACCACCAAGCTGTGAACTGCATCAGCTGAGGCATTGGCACACCCCCCGTTCTGCCCATTTTGCTGACCCTGCAGTGAGACTATGCCCAGTGGCAGGGATGGCACACACATCCAGGGCAGTATCACAGTTAGCAGATAGAAGATTTCCCAGGGAAGGCCTGTCAGGATCCTATGGGTACAAAGAACAGAAATTTTTATTCAGGAAAGACATTTGCATAATATACATCAAAAGACGAATCTAAAGATATGCTTTCCCTCATCCAGTGGAAATAATAGATAGAGGCTCACCTGCTTCTTGTGCGGGCCACCTTCAGAGGCACCTGCTGATATAGTCTCATTCTCTTTTCTCTCTGAAACTCTTGTCACACAAATGAGGTTTTTTTTTTCATTCCTCACTCATGCCCTTCATGAAAGACAGCAGTAGTCTCCGTGTGCTGTAATTGGACTGACTGGCTGGCTGATTCCTGTTCTCCCTTTGTGCAGCCCTGGAAACCTGGGAGAAAAAAGGTGGAACAACCAGCCACTCAAAAAAACCCCAGACTATTTAAAAGGTTAAGGAGTAGAGCATGAAACTTCTGTCTGTTACAGACGACTGGGCTTTGCAATTCGGATATCTTGTTCCTAATACTTCCATACTATGATTGTCACAAGGATAACAAAGGATGGGAAAGACAAGCCATTATCATTGGGAATTTTTAAAGGGGATTTTTGTGAGTTGAGTGTTATACCTTCTTTTTTTCTAAAATATGACAACACTTGAGAAAGCCAGGTACAGTATGCTTAGCTTAAACTGTCTAAAGGATGTTAAATGTCATGCATGTTCAAAAAACATACTGTGTGTGTGCATGTGCACCTAAGTCAGTAAGTCCTTCTACCACTATCCTGGATGGTGCTTGCAGTGGAAAGAGAATGCTCAGTGTCAGTAAGTCTGAATTGATAGTGATGTTCTTATTGGGTTAAAAGGACGATTACAGATAATATGCAGTTAATCTCGCAGGTCAGCTTCTCCTCAGCTCACCATGCTTCTTGTATTTACACTTCCTTCACCCTCTTCCAGACCATAAACAAAGGAGTTGATGATTTTGGTCACCAGTACCAAAGCATTTCAGTATTCTAGTCACTCCATTTATTTATATCCTTACTGAAGTGGCCTCCTTTTTCTTCTCTCTCCTTTTTACTAACCCAGCCTGCATCAGACCTTGATCTATTCTCCCTCCTCATTCTGGTCTTCTGTGCTTCTCCTCTGTGAGTTCCTCAGCAAAAGGCAAACATCAAGAAACTCCTCTGAATTGGGAGGAGAGCTTAGCACAGACTCAGCTCTCATTCATTTGGAGCAATTCTGCTGCACTGCTCTTGAGCATATATGTCCTCTGTGCTTTCCTCTTTCAGACATGACGACGACTGCATCTTAAGAGTGTTATAGCAAGGGCTAACCAGAGTTCCAGCACTCCAGATAACTTGAGGCAGATAAGGATGTTCTTCTGCCAAAAATGTGTCAGTCAGTCACAAAATCAAAAACTCTTCCATCTAAATCTGATGCTTTCATTGTATGATTGGAGCAACGTAAAGGAGGATTTGAAAGGGAAAGTAAGGATTCACTAAAAGGCTGCCTTCTTCATTTTGCCAGTCTGTAAAATGGGACTGTCCATGTTTGTAGCAGAGGGTCAGGAGTCAGAAAGTGGAATATTTTGATTTCTTCCTGTGGCTTAGAATTCCAGATAAGCAATAAAAAATATTCAAAATATCTCATAATAAGGCTGTTTTTAAAGGTTACAGAACATTTGCAAACAATATAGCTCATAAAAGATTATATTTTCTGAGATCTGAGTTTGACTCAACCTCCATTCCAGACCACAGCTCATCTTGTGTTGTACATTTTTGCTTGGTGCTACTCTTAGAAACTTTACCTATCCCAGGGATGCATTTTTTGCTAAAGAATAAATAAATAATCCCCTGCATTTAGTGGTTGCTGCTTCAACCCCTAAGGAGTTGGCAAGTCTGAGAATCTTGTAAAAGATGGAAGGTAGTCACTCTGTTAAGCAATCAGCTTAGCCCTCTCCGAGTGATGTGGTACAGCAGTTAAAGATATTATGGAACAACAATCATACCTTATGCCTTGATTTTGTCAGCATCTCGTGGTTGCTGTAAGCTACAGTGGCAATATTATTGAATTGCATCTTGTTTTCCCTCTTAGTCCTTCCAGTTTTGCCTACTCATAGGCTTAATACATTAGAAAAAATGAAAAACTTTTTACAGTATTTTTACCGGCTCTGAAAAGTTGATCTTTTAGGACTGGTAACTGACATATTGAATTTGGCCCTTATGGTAATTGTTTAAATGTTATAGAAGCTTTAACATGTCATCTGTTAAACTTATTGGTGATGCAGCTGCTCAACGTGCAGTATGGGTAACATTTACATGATTTACTGGGTGACGTACAGTTTTTGATTCAATAGTAATGTATTTGATTCAATAGGTGATGGATCTAATTCAACTGGGAGTCCATGTAATTCAAAGGTGATGCATTTGATTCACTAGCTGATGTACCTGATTTAGAAGGTGATGGATCTAGTTCACTGAAAATGACTCCAATTCCCCCATGCAAGGTATTTACTTCAGTGTGTGATGAATGAGCTTTAATAATAATACATGTTTCTCCGATAGTGGATGTATTGGCTTCAATTTATATCCCAGCCTTCCTAAATCTGGAGTGGGGTGGAGTGACACCTTGCAGCCACCATTCAGGTGAGGATCACCAGCAGTATGAAACATTAGCCACTAAAATAATGGGAGCAAATTATGTGATAAAAGCTGTGCTTCCCAGATGAAATATTTTCACCAGATGTGATGTGGGGATACAAATGCCCTGTCACTGCTGTTATTGCTACCACAGTACATGACAAAAATCCCCAAATCCATTTACCTTTAGTGTCATTGCTGGGATTACATACTGAGTACTTATTTCCCCAGAGTTATGTGAGCTCTCAAATAGCAGCATCTGAACTAACAGCTCCACTTACCTCATTTTTGTGTGTGCTTTTATTTTGTTAGAGGTTGGCAAATATTTAGCTCTGGTGAAAATGGGGAAAAGGGTGTTGGCTAAGAGCGGTATCACATGGGGTAAGGCATGTGGGAAACTCGGGCCTGCACAGCATACTGCTAACCACCATTTCTTCACTGGAATCATATCCTGGTACAAAATTAGGGAAGCTTCTGCTTCACAAGCATTGGTTCATTGTTTTTCAGCTGGTTATTGCCTATACTAATAACACACTTCTGAATAGGTCAGTGTCATTGCCCTGCCCCCTTGGGCTCCACCTCCAAAATCAGTGGCAGATTCTTTGAGCGATGATTGAGAAATTTTGCACATGCAGGTTACATTTTCAGCCACAAATATGGAACCTTTGCTTGCACTCCTACCAAAAAACACCAAAAAACCAACCAACCAAAACACCAAAAAACCCAAAAATCCCCACCTCTTGTTGGACTTGTGTCTCTTATCTGTGCAGTGCCCAGCTCCACAGTTGCAGATATTGTTTATTTTTTTATACTGCAATAGCGCATAGGAAGGGAGTCCCATTTCAGAAGGCCTGGGCTCAGTCATGAAAGAAGATAGTCTATATACTTGGGTGCAGGTTTGGTCGATGTGCACCCATGCACACGTACAAACCTGATTTGTATTCTGTGGGATCTCAGAGCCCCAGAAAGCCAGTTCATAGCCTAAAGCAACCCTCTTCCCCTTTCCAACCCAACTTTGTGGCTGCTTCTCGCTTACAACAACCATCTCCTTACCCTTATCCCCAGTGAAGAACTACTCCTCCTGCGGGGCAAAAGCAACAGCAACACTCTATCCAGTATACATGCCTCCATTTTGTGCTCCACTTGGAAGGGTTCCCAGAGCAAATGCTTCATTCTTTGTGCCCTTTTTAAAGGTCTTTGAGGCATATTAATTTTCTCGTGTGGATGCAAGTTTTCTTCTTGTACCTGTGGCTGATATGTCTGCCTTTTAAAATCTACTAGGCAAATAAATGTACAAGGCAGAGTCTCCAAATGCTAAAAATAATGTGCTAAATAGTGAAATAGGTATCTAATCTTAAAATAAATAAATAAATGAAATTTCTTTCATACTTTATTGCTCCAGGCTGTATCTAGAGATGCAGTGAAGTTGTTGAAGGCTTACGCAGTCAGCTTTTTTTCTGTCCACTGTGTTTTCAGGATTGAGATTCATGTACCTCCATTTGGTATCATATGTTCAGAGAGAATACATTAACACATTGGTATCTGATCTGGGGGAATAGGGCTGTTTTCCCTCCTTTCATTCCTCTCTACATATTTCTTTCCCTTGCTTTCCTCCCTTCTCTCTAGTCATGGCAGTGACTGAAATGCAGATACCAGCTGCATGAAATTTAAGAAGAGCCAGTCCTGGAATCTGCACCTGTGGCAGGGTAACCCTGGATGTACAGAGAGACTAGGCTTTGAGAGGCTGGAGAGCAGCATCGTGGAAACAGACCTGAGGGTCCTGGTTGATGGCAAGTTGAACATGAGTCAGCAGTGCCCTGGCAGCCAGGAGGGCCAACCCTGTCCTGGGGTGCATCAGGCACAGCATCGCCAGCTGGGCAAGGGAGGGGATGGTCCTGCTCTGCTCTGAGCTGGGCCAGCCTCACCTTGAGTGCTGGGGGCAGTTTTGGGCACCACAATATAAAACAATATTAAGCTGGTAGAGAGCATCCAAAGGAAAGCCGTGAGGATGGTGAAGGGCCTTGAGGGGAAGCCGTGTGAGGAGCAGCTGAGGTCACCTGGTCTGCTCATCCTGGAGAAGAGGAGAATGAGAACAGACCTCATGCAGTTTATAGCTTCCTCACAATAGGAACAGAGGGGCAGACACTGATCTCAGTAACCAGTAACAGGACCTGAAACAACATGAAGCTGTGTCAGGGGAGATTTAGGTTGGATATTAGGAAAAGCTTCTTCACCCAGAGTGTGGTTGTGCACTGGAACATCTGCCCAGGGAAGTGGTCACAGCATCAGCCCAGCAGAGTTCAAGAACTGTTTGGACAACACTCTCAGGCACACGCTGTGATTGTTGGGGTTGTTCCGTGAAGGGCCAGGAGCTGATGGTCCTTGTGGGTCCCTTTTAACTCAGGATATTTTAAGATTTTATGATGCTATGAAATCTATCTTTTCCATTATGAGATATACAGTGACATCCATCTACTACACCTTAATGCCGAATCAGTAAAATATGTATTCTCTGCTTAGAGAGTAAATGCATTAACTGCCCTTTTCTCTTTTAATGAATAAAATGAGGAGAAATAAGTCTGGAAAATTAAATGGTTTAGAGTGACACTGTCAGGTCTTACATAGAGTTCAAGCCTTGGCTGCTACTTTGAAGACTACACTTCTGCAATAACAAATACTGCTGAAATACTAGGTAAGAGCATCTCTTAAGTTCTTGCACTTGCCACAAAATACATTGACATGCCTCATTCAATGTAACTCTTGGTAACTTAAGCAGACTTAATTTCTTAGTGATGAGAAAGCAAGAAAAATTTGGTCTCAAGTGCCTGGCATTTTGAAATGACCCTGGTGTTCTGGAGAATTTAGAAGAACAAGCCTGCAAATATTGCTTTTGTTAGTGTATCTGTATATTACAGACGTGTGTCTCTATAAGCAGAACAAAGCCCACTATTCAATTGTCATACAAAAAGTCTGACCTCTGTGTGTCCTTTCCTGTCCAAAAGGATATACATTCCGTATTTCAGCTTTGGGTTCTGTGAATATCTCCATTAAAGTTAAAGGAAAACAAGCAACAGTTCTTGTCTTGAAATTTTCTCCAAGTTTCTATTTGGTTTTTTAATTTCTTTTTTTTTTTTTTTCAAGGTTTATTTTATATCAAAGTGTTTAGCAAGGATCTCTGAAGACAAAAGAGGCTACATTGCAAGGAACATTCTGCCTGTCTGCTCCTTCACAGACTGTAAGTGTTCAGGTGGGCTCAAAGGCCCAGATTTCTGCAGTTAATGTAATTTTATTTGCAGGTTTCCAAACACCCCTCTGCTTTTTACAAATTATTATTTTAAAATTATTATTATTTGTATCTTTTTTGGTAACAATTGAAATCTTGGTAAGAAACGGGAGAAAAGGCATGTTGCCTTGGGGCCAGGAATGACTAGATATACAGCTAATTGTTTTGGCTACTTTTAAAATACTTCTCCCAGGGGCTGAAAAGGTGATCCCACCAGCAGGCAGATAACCATTAATTTGTCAAAGGCTTGATCTGTGCCTCCCAGAGTCTTTGCATCTTACAGGGCTTGGAAGCTGATATGCATTCTCTCTTCTCAGCACTGTCGTTAGTTGAGCGCTGCCATTTTTACAATTACAAACCCTGCCATGTTGCACAGAGGAGCTGCAGCTGCTGCTTCTTGGGGTACTGAGTAAAGCATGCTCCTGTGATGGCCCCCAGAGACCCATGCACAGCATAGCTTATTGAAACAGATGGGGTGAGGGAGGTATGCTTCATCAACAAAGCACATTTGTCTAAATACAAGAAGAATGAAAACATAGCACTTACCGCTGGTGCATAATCTTAAATCCAGTGAAGTTTGGAGTGGGGGAGATGAATGCTGTGCTTGCCATGGTGTAATACACAAACACATAAAAAACCCCTTCTTCATTTGTCCTTGATTTTTGAGTACATTTGCCTCTTAAAATATCCACAGAAATCAGTGAGGCTGCTCATATGAGCAAGCTGAGAGATAAAGTAGAGCATAAATGAATAACTATGAACTCATCCTAGCTATGCCCTTTGCCACCATGTAGCAGAAGAGCTATGCAGAGCCCTCACAATGATGCGCAGAAGTTGCCCACAGAGCTTCTAATATTTGAAACCTGGAACAGACATCCATTTTCTTTTGTGTTTCTGAGTCTTTCACTTAAGACTATGAGAACTTTCATAGACCTTAGAGGCTAAACTTTGTGAGGTGTGGAGATTTTCATCCCTATGTGGATGTGGAAACTAAGGACATACGGCATGGTAGTTTTAATAGGAGCCAGAGGCAGAACCTGCAAATAAATTCTGCTCTCCCACCCTTATTTGGGTCTTCAGCATCTATTATTCTGCCATGAAGTGAGAGCAACTCCATGAGGTGTTAGTTAAGATCAATGAAGAGCAGCAGGTAAATCTTTCCTCTCTCTTGTGGTGCATTCTAGTTTGGGAACAAAGAACATTTAGACTCATGGAAACTCTCCCTCTCACACTTCTTCTGCTAAAGCAAGGAAGAATTTTCATCTTTGGAACAAGATGCTTTATGGATAGTGTTATTTTTGGGCATGTGTTTACTGAAGCTGCTTCTTCTCTGAGTTTGGCTAAGGCTCATTCTCTGTTATTGCTGATAAGGCTGGTTATGTTAAAAGCTGGACTAGAACAGGTGGGAAGATGCAGTCTAAAGCAATCTGAGACAACGTGTTCAAGCATGATCGTAAATTAGAGGCTAAGAAAAATTCTTATTTTCCTAGATTGCTTTTTTAGTTCCTCCAGTCCTGGAGGACATAAACCTTCACACCTGAGACTGAGATTTATAATTAGTGGGGCTTATTGGAAATTCTGTGCTTTCACTGTTTGAGTGAGAGGATTAGAATTTCTTGGGACACAGGCTCAGTCTGGTCATAGTAGCAGGACTTTGATCAGATGTAAGTCAGAACAGTGTGAAACATCTCTCAGGTAAAAGGAGGGTAAATGGATGGCTTCATCCACAGGAACTGCAGGATTTTGTGCTGGGTGTCTTTCCCTACAGCTGTTCTTCCTTTCCTGGGGAAGAAGACTAAGGATATGAATACTTAAAAGGACTTGGTAGCCTATTAGACTTAACATATATCTCTATCACTGCAACTGCACAACAATAGGCCAAATTACAACAACAAAGTACAACAACTGCACAACAATAGGCCAAATTATATTTATCTCTGGCAGACAAATAGCCATTGTCCCAGTTAGACAGATTGTAGTCATACTTGAACTAAACACATTTTCACTCTTCTGCTCATATCACTCCTGTACAAACTGTCATCTTCTTTAAACTTGCTGAGCAATTTGAATGGCAAAATAGCATATTTTCAATAAGAAAATTATCAACAATGGTCTAGGTCTCAGGATAGCAAAAGGACCATAAAACTAGCTCAACAAGCCAGCTGAGAATTTCCCTGGAGAATTTTCCCAGCTCTTGGCACAGGGGACATCTCAGGGATATGGCCAGGAGGCAGGGAGGAAAGGGGTGTGAACTGTGGCATAATCCTTGGGGCTATTGTTTGTTAAAACAACCCCAAGGTTCCCCTTAATTGTGTTGTGGGCTGAACTGGCTCCTAACCAGCTGCTGGGGTGTGAGAACTACAAATATGGCAGGGGTACTTTTCTTTCCTCCTCTTCCCAGCTGCAGAAGGCACAGTTTGGCCTGGGTGCACTAGTGAGCCTCTCATCATATTCTTGCAGTGGAGCTTCTGTGTTGTGTCCTGTCAGTGGATTCTAGCTCAGCCCTAGGACAGCTACCAATCAAACAAGCCAAATATCTCATTTCCTTAACTTACACCTCTTGATAAGTGAGCACACACGTACATGCATACATACACACAAAATTCTGTGTGAAATGGAAATAAACAGTAGGAGAAATAAGACAGCTTAATATTTTATAATTGATGTACATATTCTAGTGATATGTTAATTAAGGATGAAAAAGAAACAAGTTATTTTACCACACACAAGGGTAGAAATCACATCAGACCTAGAGTTTTCAACACTACTCTCCCTGATAGTGTTCTATGTTATAATCATCTTTTACTACTTTTTGGAGAGTTATTTTTGACATCAATTTTAAGAAATTAATTTTTTCACAGGCTCTACATTTTGCAAGAGAGTAATTCTAGACCAACACAAAGATTTTGTATAGATATGTGAGATACTTAAAAAAAACTTGTCTCCCCAATACCAAGTCCACATGTTATCCTTTTAACCTTCGTGGGACACTTAATTTGCAAACAACTCCACTTAGCAGAAAGCCTACCAGTGTGTTTTGCTGCATACACAGATTCCTGTCAGCCAGAATTTCAACCATGCCATAGGATGGAATGTCACAGCCAGAAAGCCCAGTTTCACCATCCACACAACTCAACAATCAGAGCAGAGAGATTGCCCAGTTTTCTAAGGTCCTCCCTGTCCTGTATCAGTTGCCATCTTGCTGTGAGAAATCACTTGTATCTAGCAGTTATACCTTAGCTCAACCAAGAATTGGAGACCAAAAAATGGAACTCGCCATATGCAAACTTGGGGCTCCAGACACTGTATATAGACAGCACTGAGCACACTAGTCTGAAAATAAGAGTGTCATGGGCCAGTACAACTAAGGACAATGTCAGAGAGCAGAACTTCAAATTACCTGACTTAACAGACGTTAGTACAGGATGATAGTAGGATCATAGAATCGTTCAGGTTTGAAAGGCCTCTAAAATAATTGAGTCCAGCCATTGACCTAGCACTGCCAAGTCCACCACTAAACCATATCCCTAAGTTACACGTCTGTGGGTCTTTTAAATATCTTTAGGGATGGTGATTCAACCACTTTGCTGGGCAGCCTCTGCCACTGCTTGGAAACCTTTTCAGTAAAGAAATTTTTCCTAATATCTATTCTAAAAGTCCCCTGGCACAAGCTGAGACTTTTTCCTCACCTCCTATACGTGAGGAGTACGCAAGTAACCTACCTTGTTGCTTGTGAGAAGAGATCAATCCCCACCTTGCTACAGACTCCTTTCAGGTAGTTATAGAGAGCACAAAGGTCTCTTTTTGCTTTCTGTCCTTTATTTTGTGTTGCTTTTTCTACAGGTTTTACTGATAAGACTTCACTACAAGGAAAATAAGAAAAATATACAGAGATTGTTTTGATTTGCTAAATTTTTCTGACCACTTAAGACAATGTTGCCTGAACACAGCCTAAGACAAACCTGCCTGAAGTTTGTCTCACTACAAGCTCCCCATAAACTCCTGCCTACCTCCGCTTCATAGCTTTGACCCAGCAGAGGCCCTGCTGTTTATGCTACACCCTAAAACAGAGATGGAGAAAGATTATGAAACAGGGAATCTATCCAGGAACAAAATTGCATACTTTTTTCCCGTCTTCCAGAGGTAAATAAAAAGTCAAGCCCATTTGACAATGGGAAATGGGATTCAAAGCAAAAATAGGAGCCCATATTTTGTCAGATATCCAAGTATTTTTTCTGGTGAGAGGTTTTCACTAGAGTTATAACCCCTTTTGGTGGGGTTACATCAGCATTTGATCTAAACCCCCACAGTAAGACTACATCTGCTACTAAGCTGTGTTGTAAATGTCTTTAATTTTTATATTTCATCTGAAGGGAGTTGTTAAAGTAGGTTTACAGGGTGCTGGATCTTTGAATAAAAGACATCAGGAATGAAGCAAAGCTCTGCATGACACTTAATTTTCACTCTAATAAGCCCTCCTAAAACATTACAAGATTTCGGTTTTCCCTGAACTTGCTTTCCCTTCCTGCATGATTACTTTTTTAAAAAAATTTTTTTCTCCCTCATTTTTTTAAGGACACATTTGAGGAGAATGGTTTTATTTTTTGCCCAGATGACACCACTTCTCTTTTCACCCTAAGCCAGATGTTCTCCTCTCTCTGAGCAAATCTCTCTGAAGTCCTTTTTCAAAGCCATTGCTTTTATTTAGTTTTTTGTTGGTTTTCTTTCTTTCTTTCTTTTTTTCTTTTTCTTTTTTTTTTTTTTTAAATGGTTCTTCTGGACTCTTTGGGGCCTTTAGTTTGACTTTTGTCCTAAAGGGTGGGAAGGGATCCTCCAACAGGTCTGTGCTCAGATTTTAAGGTTCCTTCCAATGTGGTCTCCAATACATGAAAAAGTTCTTTGCTGGCTGAGCATAAGTAAGTGTGGGACCCTTCTTGATCACTTGGAGGGGTCATTATAGAGCAAACATGAAGTATTATCTTTCCCAGTCCAAGATACTTTCATTGGCTCTTTTTGCCCAGTATAACAGACAAGAGAGAAAATGTGGAGTCCAGGCTTTTGGCTTGGCCACTCAGATCTGAGAATATTTCCACATAGCCATCAAACCCGGCTGGTTTGGTTTTCATTTGAGGGTCTTGTTTTCATTTTGGAGAACAAAACAAATGATTATGGATTGTGGACCTAGGTCATACAGAAATGCAAGAAAAAGAAAATTCTGCCTTACCAAAGGAAAGAAAAAGAAGGAATAATATCAATATTTAGAATCCAACAAATAGAACGTGGGAAACCAAGCACTCTATCTGCAATGTGATATTCATCTGAAGAATGAATTATATTGTCAAAATGCAGGGAGATTCTGCAGCAGTTACAATAAAGGGAATTACATGTTTGCATCCCTTTGGAGAAGTGGGTTTGAAAAGAACTCAACTATGTAAGAACAACATGGGTCATGTTCAACAGGCAAGCCTGAACCCAGAATTTGGTGTTGTAATTCAAGATAGGGCTCCTGGATTACGTGATGCTTATATACCAGCTAGGTGTGATGAGAAATATTTTTCTGTCTTTTAAACCAAGAAACTGTAACAAGGTTCCTAAAGGAATATCATTATCACTCTTATTATTATTGCACCAAAAAGGTATTGAAACTAAGCACTCAAAAGTCAGTAAATTTCATAAACAGATTTTTTTCTGCAAGATTTATACAACCATATTTTGTATCTATTTTTGATTTGCAATTTCATTGTGAAACATATAATTTTAATGGATTATATCTGTCATTAGTGCACACCATAAATACAATAGCAATCGTCAGATTCAAGCTAGCACTCATGCAGAGCTGTACGTAATCACAATTCTCTACAAACATACTTGCCTCATGCTCAGAGTTCAAGTGGTAATTCCTGAATAAAGAACAGAGAGATCAGACTTGTGTAACACTCAGAACCATCTGTGCTTGTGGGGCTCCAGAGTGCAGACAAATGCCTGACCAGCTACTCCAAAGTACTTCTTGTCTGGACTATTTTCCTATGCTGGTATATTTATGCTTTCATTAAAATCAGCAAGAATAACTGAAGCCTAATGTGTGCACCAGTCTCTAAAAATGCAGGGGCTTACTGCCCATTTCTCAGTAAATAGAGTCTGTTGAGATACAACATTAATTTTATTTCTAGCATAGATATAATCTACTTAGATCCAAGCTATTCTCTTTCATGCTGTCCTTTTAATATGTTTGGATATACACCCTTCCCCTGCTTCAGAAAACTTCTGAAAACCCACCTTTCTGTGAGGCATGCCAGGTGCTGGACTACTCCCGCTCTGTGGGTGTTCTTCCTTAAATTATTTTGTTTGTAATGAGTTGTGCCTTCAGGGCCTTATCTCGCATTCCTTGCACACCCAACATTCACTGAAGTCGATGAAGGTACGAAAGGCAGGCCTATAGATTGTGCTGGGATCTACTGAGCTTTCTCCTAATTATGCCTCCTGTGTGGCCTTTGCTGTGTTTTCTAAGTGAGGTGCAGCTCCTCTTCCTGAGTTCAGCACCCTCTTTCCTCTCACTCCCTCCCCCATCCGCCCTTAGTTTTTGGGTGGCATCTGTCTAAGTAAGATGTTGCATGTGCTACTGTCATGGACACATCTGCTTCCTGAATACAGTAGGCACTACTGTTTGTTTCTCCAACGACCTATACGCTGCTGTCCAAGATGCTGAAAAACTCGCATTCCATCCACTTACCACCCTCCGAAAAAAATCACTGCTTCAATGTTTGTGGTACATGTAATATATTATAGTCTTAGTGATTCTTTCATATCTATCCTTATTAAAAACAGACTTAGCAAAGTTAATTAGGGGTAATTTGCATTCAAGCTATTCATTATTTACTTAGCTTTGAACTGCAAACTTTAGGAATGTCATTTGTTCATTAAAATTCCCAATCTTTGCCCACTTTCCCTTTGATAGCATAGCGGTTAAAGAAAGCTCTGCTTAGCTGCTGACTAACCATTCTCTGCACACTTCAGAGATGGCTGGAGGCCATTATTTCAGCATTAGAAAATAGTTAATATTGAATGCCATGAAGTTAAATTTGTGTTCATTTACTTATTATGTTGGAAATCAGATGTTCATTCTGTGCAAATTTCCCAGCACTACCCTCAGCCAAGCTTTGCAAACTCCGAAAAAAATAGAGTAAACAATAATGAGAAGGTGAGGAGGTTTGAAAGAAGGTAAAAAAGAGAAATGAAACAGATCTATGAAAAAGAAATCATTGCTTTCCCTCTCCCCCCACCACAAGTCTTCTTTAATTCTCACAGTTACCACTCTCATTAGCTGCTTTTAATAGTATAAAGTATCTGTTTTTTATTGTTAACCATTAATCTGAACTACTACACATCTGTAATTCCTCAGAAGCTCTTGCTGTGTACTGCTAACAGATACTGTAAGTTGAAAAAAGATGTAATGGCATTCGTCTTGAAAATAGGAAAGAAGGATCCATTTCTTAGTTAATTGTTTCTCAAGCACCTCTTTAGTAACTTGGCTATGCCTGTCTAGGATGCAGGAATGATCCCTCCATAGCAAGAACCATGTAGGCTAGAAATGTAACCTCTGCAGAGGGCTGCAAGGCTGGCCAGATACTGCTGTACTACTGTGGGCTGGGACAAATAATCTAGAACAAGTTTGGACAGTCAGCGCTTACTCAGGGGTTGCTATTTGACAATGCCTCTGTTTGATTTTTCTTCTTCCAATGCAACCTAAAAATGATTACATCTTCTAGCACTCCCTCCCCCTTCCCTCCATGTCTTGAACTAATGAGCAAATAAGGAAAGAAAATTAAAGAATAAAAAATGTAAGCAGTGATAGGGTGAGATCAATAAACTGTGGATTGCTAGCACTGAGTAAGCTTGACTAATCTTCTGCATATTGCATGTTGAGTTAACTTGCAAGAGAAATATGTTCCCTCTTATTGTCCTGTGTCTCATTGTGGGAAAGGAAGCAGGGACTGCAAATTAAAATAGCCTTGATTTAGGTTCTGTAGAGAGTGCCCAGGAGTTCGTCCTATATTGCCATGTGCTAGGAATTGAACTCTCTGCACCCTTACAATGTAATGAGAATATTTGATTATTGTTTTCAGCCTGTGACTTCATTTGTGCTATTCCCCCCTGCCTCCAACAAAAAGTTCACTAAAGATGCTCTTTTGAGTAGCATTGGCACAGGACTCCGCTGTTTCAGACTCACTGCTACAGGGCAGAAGGTGAAAGGTGCCTGAATAGTAACCCAAGTAACACTACACAACGTGCTGGCATAATACTTCTGGGGAATTCCTGAGCTGAAATATACTGCACTGAGGATTATTCACTGGGTACACATGGGGCTAAGAGGAGCTCAGACAAAAGTGGGCAACTAATGAAAGAGAACTATGTTTATCGACATATTTGCACTACATGAGTTTTACACAAATAATGAGAAGTCTCTGAGTCACCAGTTCAGGGAAAATACTACTCTTAGGACGGCTTCTTTTCTTCTACCGTCAAAAATGTTGCTCAGGCTAATGCTGGTGATTGTCAGTTTCCCCAAATCATGGAACAAGGGAGCAAGGCTGGAGATCTCTTCAGTCCCAGGGGAACCTATAAGAGAAGTTAGAGCAAGAATTAAAAGAAAAATGCTTGACAGGTTATTAATTTTATCTGCAGGCAGTAAATTTACATAGAATGTGACTACCAGAGTGAGAACGGATCTAAGTTTGTGGTGCACCAGGCCCACAGGAGAAACCAAATAAAATTTAAGCAATAGAAGAAAACTCTCAGGAATAGACTACTTAGTATACATGTACAGTTGTAGTTCTCATTCTAGCACATATGGAGCTAGAAATGTCCCCTTCTTCTGAAGTGCAGGTATGACAGTGAAGGAAGTGAGAAATACCACAGACTTCAGTGTAATTACTCAGATGGGAACCCATGTTTACAAGCCTACTTGCAAGGATCAAATTAGTAAGCTGGATTTTCCCATCTACAGCTGAAGGAATTGTAGACTTCTCATTATATATATGGTGCTGATAGTCAGTTATTAAATAGGCTGTAATATTTCCTGCTTTCTGAAAGGAGAAATATATGATTGAAGAAAGAAAACTCATTCGAACTCTGCATGCAAGGCCATTTTTCAGCAAATGGTGTCTATTTACACTTTATTTCTAAGCTCTCTCATGTCAAAAATCACCAGTTTGTCACAAAGGGGAACTGTAAAGGGCAGCTGAAGAAATTAAAAAATCTCTGTGCTGGATTTACTTACGTTTGCATTAGAATAGGCTACTTTTTAATCTCTTGAGCTTCCAGAGGAAATACTCATGAGGGTCAAAAGAGAGTAATTTAATTACCTCAGAGATTCACAAGAAATTAGGCTTCAGTGATGCCTGGGATTGGTTAAATTAATAGGGAATATGCTTCAGTCAGAATATTTGACAGCTATGCAGTGAATTTCTGGTGCCAGTGCATTTCCAATGGCTTCAGTAGGGCCAAGATTTAACTCATGTTAGCTGTGAAGCCAAGCTGATTACTAAATGTGTTGATTCAGGCTGCTGTTAGTGTCCTAGAAGAGGACAGCATACTGAGGTCAATTCCATATGCCAATGTATGTGGAGCTACAACTCTAAACCAGTCAAATGGAAACAATATAAAATGCTGAGTATAGTAACATTTAACTGAGGGTTGGGGGTTTTTTTCTTTAATTTTTTGGGCTTTTTGGTGTTTGTTTTGGTTTTAAGATTTTCTTTGTGGTTTTTTGTCATTATGAATTTGTATTATTATTATTATTATTTTAAAAATTGCATAAAACCAGTTTTTAATATCCTGGGAAATATAATGTGCAAAAGGAAGACCATGGTAATAGATAAAAAGAAAAGGCCATGTAAAAGCCTGAGAAATATACGAATTCTGATGTCAGAGTACAGAACATACCCAGTGCTATGAAACAAGTTTTCCATGGATTTACACCAATATAATGTGACCCAAAGTGTAACCATTTGTTTTATCATAAGCCTAAAACCAGATCACTTTGCTTTGACATCTAATTTTGGCTACAACTGTGCATGCAGGTACCCACACCCATGCCCTCACATTCTCTTCACCAGCCTTTCAGCCGTGCCACAGAGCAGTACGGTCTCTCTTGGATAAGCTGTGTTAAATTAAAATTAAACATCACCAAGCTTTGTGCTCAGCCTCCCACTGTGAATGTTCTGCTGTGGGTGTGCAGGGGGTTAATATCACAAATGTTCCACAGGAGGTTAGTGGGATTCAGTTTCAGCTAACATTTATTTTGCCAGCTCCTGTTCACGTTCATCTCTGCTTATGAACACTATTATCTTGTTTGTAATAATATATATAGATCACTGCAGCTGCGCTCTGCAAAATTCATCCATTTTTTGAACTTTGGAAAAAAAATTAAAAAAAAAAAATTCTTCAAGTGTTTTAGCATTACTGACCCACCTTCTCAGCCTGGTCTCTCAATTTAAACTGTAAGCGAAACTTTCCTTAAGAGTGGATTATCATGTTTCTGATGTAACCTCACAGGCAATATAGTTTTTGTCTTTTCACACAAGAATAATTGTCAGCTGTTTGTTTTGTTTTTTGGTTTTTTTTAAAGGAGTTGGTTACTTCAGCTCCTCTGCTTTTTGTCCCTTCCTATTGTTAATTTCCTGTTGCAGGCATTACCTTTGACGCATGTATGACATGTGCAGCAGGTCATCACACTGTGCCTGAGCTGCTGTGTCACTTGCTCGGTAGATTGCCAGCAATAATATCGGTATCTATACTCTTACATAGCCCTTTTCCTATCCTGCAAACATACAGCTTCCTGTTCTGGAATCAGTTGTGCTAATAATTGACGAATACTGGAAGGGCTATCAATGTATTTGACATGTTGTTTCACAAACTTACAGGAGCCTGCTAAGTGGAATGGTTTTCCATAGACATGATGTAAACTCAGTAATATTTGTACTTTAAAATCCAAACAGCCTAAAGAAGGAAATGGGTCTTTTCAAACAACCTGTACAGTATAGATACATTGAAAAGCAAATGGAAGACTGTAACGATGCAGGACCAGACTTGAATTTACACCAAAATTTGAAGCAGAAGAGCCTCTTTGCACATGTTTTCTATGGTCTAATCCTATGGTTTCTCCCTAGAAAGGCACACAAAGCAAACTCTTAGCTGTAAGTTCTTAATGTTTACCTATCGCCCTATTACTATAGTACAGCTTACAATGGAACTATTATGACAGAAATTGAATGGTGTGATACAATAATTGACTTCTTTACCAGTTTCACAGTCTTCCTCCTCTTCAAGAAACAGAAGTCATTGAATGACTAGGTCATAACTCTATTCTGCTTTTCTCATTTCAAGACAGAAAAAGGCAGACTTACTTTCAAAGCCCCTACCCTGGGCTTTCAAAAAGGCAGAGCATAAAAGGAAGAATAGAAAAGGAAAGAAAAAGGAAATGAAATAGAGATTTAAGTGGTTAGGCCTTGTGCTCAGCAGTCCTCAAGATCAAACTCACTCCTCTACATGCAGCAGCTGGTATTAATGATCTTGCGTTGTTCAAACAAGTTCCAGCATTTAGGGAGCTGGGATGCTGCCTTCTACTGCACTTCTGCAGAGGCTGCCTCTGTGGTAGCAACTGAAGTGCGCCTTCCAGAAACAGCTTTGCATTACTTCAACAAAGCCAGATATCACCTGTCCTCGAGGTTTAAAAAAAGGTAGTAAAGGAAGAGAGAGAGTAATCTCTCTTAGGCCTCTGCTGCTATCACTCTCCCTTTATATTTCATTTAGAGCACAACGTGAACAAAGAAGGAGTGTTAGACGTGCACACTGTAATGAAAATCCATGACTTGACCATGCATTCATAATTATTTTATAAATAAATGGCTTCTGGAGAGCCACATCTGTCTCTTCCAACAGAGTGTATGTCTTTCCTTAATGTATTACAGGCTGAATGAAGCCAGCCTGAGTGCTTTGCTTGCATCTTCCTCTTCCTCTCCATCATTGTTCATGGATAGGTTTTTGTGGTTCAGAGAGAGCTGCATGCCCCACACGTCTGTGCAGGACTGATGGCTCGTCAATAACATTAGCCAGCATTATGGGCTGCATTGGTGTAGAACAGAATCAATATGGCCAAGTAAAAAGTCTAATCAGTTGACATGACCATCTTCAGCAGAGTTTATGTTACAAGAAATGAATTTTCTTAAGGAATCAGCATCAGCACTGGTTATTCACCCCACACTAAGAACACTTGACAAAGATTTCTCATTTCTTGTTTTGTTAGCACTGCCACTTTAGCTAGTAATAGTGAAATAATAATTCAGATGAATATTCAAAAGAATAATAAAGAATGGACTCTGCAAACACTGCCTTCATTTTCCTAAGAAGCTGAAAAGAGTCTGTATAGAGTATTTTGCTATGTGGAAGGGACGCTGTCTCACTAGGAAATAAGATTAATTTAGGGACTTGGATACAGAGATTCAGGCCCTTTGTCTGACTGGGTTGCATTTGGTTTTCTCACCCTCTTCTTTTGTACTGAAGGGACAGAGGCAGCTCTCACTTTTACTTGTACAAATTGAAGTCATTTAACTGAAAATAGGATTTTTCCAGGTTTCTATCAGCATAAGTGAAAGCAGACTTTGGCAGTCATGCCTATGGCAATGTACATATCTTAAAACAAGTTTCTCACTGATGCATAGCTTCATCTATGTGGTAATTATGGAGCTGTTTTACAATCAACTCCCTTTCTCTTCCTGCTCACCCCTCTGCATGCAGATTCACCCATAACACGAGACCAACAGGGGTGCAGCTATAAGATATTTCACTTTTATGAACTCTGCTGATCATCTGTTCTCATTTGTCCAGTCATCTGAGGGAAACCCTGTTCAATCATGTGAAGGTAAAGCATTAGTGAAATCATTAGTGCAGCATGGGCAGGTTAATAGGCCCATGCCTCAGCCATTTTTTTGCAGGCAACCTCCCGCCCACATCAGAGATACTTCAGCAGTGTTATTTCCTAACAGGTAAAAGAAAGTAATTGCATTTTAGAGACAAATAGTTTGTTTGTGAATGGGCAAATGGACATGTTAACTACTCCCATCCCACTTTGTTAGAATGAAATAGCTAGGAAATTCTCATTATTAAAAAAAAAAATCTTGAAACAGGTTAAGTGCCTGTTCAAATTAAATACATAATCAGAGGAAGTTAAAGGACCAATGCCGTGGAGGCCTTTGCAGGCTGGACATGAGGACAGGAACAGAACATTTGCTTAAGGCTTTTCTGCCACTGCCAGGAAAGTCTTGATGTTCACCGACCTGTCTTGTGTGACAAATCTGGTTACCTCCTGGGCAGTGGTACACCTTCACTCTCAGTGTTACCAGTCCTCTCAATACTGTCACTGGCAGTGAGCAGTCACCCTGCCAAATTTTGTCTCATTTTATCCCCCTGAGGCACATACAGAGACACACATGGTCTTTACTGATTTCATCACAGGGGGCATATTGTTCTGGGTTTTTAATATTAGAATAGTAACTATGGGTTTCAGTCAAAACAGAGGCCTACAGCAATGAGCACAGACAAGAAAAGTTCTTCATCCCCAGGAGTCAGTGTCAAGTGCACATCAATATTGAAGTAGTTTCTCAGTTGCAGAATTCACCTCCAAGTTTGCAGTAATGCTGATTGTCAAAAATAAGACCCCTCCAAAAAAGCTACATAGGAAAAATTAGCCCAGGATCTGTGTGGTTTGTGATTGTCTTTTTTGTTGCTGCATAAAGAAAACTAAGAGGCTTTCAAACTAATTGAGATTCTGAACATAAAGTTGGTTAGGTTTTTCTCGCTCTCCTTTTTTTTTTTTTTTGGTTTTTTTTTTTTTTGTTTGTTTGTTTTTTTTTTTGTGGGAATCTTCTGCGGCATATTAATGCTGTAACATTAATTTAAATGGCTTATTAAAGTAAAAAAAAAAAACAGTAAATTTTTTTAAGATTCCACCATTTATAGTGATTCAAGGGAATATTCTACTCTCAGAGCCCCAGGATCTTGGTGTATATAACATCCTCATTTGTGTTAATGGAAATTTTACCTCTTTGAATTCATGAGGACTGAAAAGTTTCACCAAGCACACAGGCTCTGTATAAATAAGCAGCACACAGCAAACATACTCTTTTAAAAGGATTATCACTTTGACAGCTATTCAGTTGGGGTGGCTTTTTCTGTCCCCTGGAATTCCCAGCTTGCCCTCTTAACTACACAGAAGGTAAATCTGTATAATACTTCACAGCTGCCTTTACTGGGACCTGACACCGAGCTTACTGGATGTGCTTTCCTGGTACAAAGCACCTCGTCAAGTTTCCTGCTCTGGATGCAGTGAACGCAGCTGATGAGCTGTCTTATTAAAAGTTATGAGAAAAGGATGTTCACTCCATTACTTTCTGAACTACTGGATACACACAGTGAAGCTGCTGAGCCAGTCAGTCCCTCAGAGTCATGCCTTCACACAGAGGCTGCATTCTAACATTTAATATCACATCATTCCCATGGTGGTCACCATCAGATTTTAATTTTTTGTTTTGTATTATTTTGTTTGTGTTGGCATTTTTTGTTCTGATAGCCTTACCGTGATGTTCCCTCATCACAGCAGACCAAACTTGAGACTTTGCTGTCCTGCTGGCATTAAGCACACTGACAAACCTCCCAAGAGTTTTAAGCTTGGACTCTGTTATCCTTCTGCCTGTAGGGATGGGATCAGAGCCAGGATCCAGACCTCCCTGCACCCTGCCTACTTCAAAAGGAAAGGGCAGGGCAGTGACATGCTTGTTGGGGAGCCAATCCCTGAGAGCCAGAGGGAGGATAACACACAAGGGGCTGCACACAAAAGGGTTGATGAGACACAGGTGGTCAAGGACACCAGAGGTGTCAGCAAGAAAAGCTGAAGTGTCAGACTACTGCATTCCTGCCCAGGTTCCTGTTGAGACTGAGCTTGGAAGAAGGGGAACAGGGACAGAGCTACAGCAAAGAGCAGCTAAGAGAGAGATATCTGGGCCATAAGCAGGGCTGAGCGAGGGCTAAGCTGCTGCAGCAAAGCTGGATTGAGCAAAACCCAACCTTCCTTTTGAAGAAGATGATACAACAGTTGCTTCAGTCACAGTTCAATGGGCCAGCTTCAGTAATGCCATGTATGGAGCATGCACCCACTGCCTTCTCATCAGTAAAAGAATGAGCTATTTTCTCAAGTAGTTAATATAAAAGCTGCAAACAATTTTTTTCCTCCACCACCTGCTTTAGAAAACTGCTGGCACTTGGACTGGAAGAACACAGTTAAAAGATGCAGTAAAAATTGACAAATCTTGGTATGGGAAGCTGAAAATACATTACAATTCCAATAGAACTGTAAATGAAAAACCCCTAAATTGAATAAATCTTGCACAATTATAGATTAAAATATGTTTGGCTTTAATGACTTCACATATACAGGCCTCAGTTCTTGAAATCGTTGCTGAGACTGTGTGGCTTGCATGGGGATGCAATAGTAAACAAGTCGCCTGCTGCTGTAATGCCATGTGGGGGTGATGAGAGAAGGTGGACCTGCATTTTGTTGATTTTCTGCTTGTTAGTTAAAACTCCTTCATGGGCCCTGCTCTCCATGCAAAACTGTGGCCATATAGATTCAATAACAGCTAGGAGTGTCAATAATGGACTAAATAATGAGTAGAAAAGAAACCCAACCCAATAACAACAAAACCTCTGGGGGAGCATTAGCAGCAATTGCTGTCAGCCAGTGTTGGGAAACTGCCAGTCTTCCCTGATGGCAGCCTGTCAGCCACAGGCTGCAGAAGGGTACTTTGCTGGGTGAGCTAGGAGTTGGGAAACCTTGAAAGGGTCAGGCTTGGTAGATGGCAATGTGCTTCTCCACCAGAGCTCAGCAGAGCTGGATTTGGTGGCTCAGATCTACCCAGAAAGCTGTGAGATTTTGAGGGAAGTGGTGGTACAAGAGGCAGATGGCCATCCTTTCTCTGCCCCCTGCTTGCCCCAGCTCATGGCAGTGGGTCTTGGGTGTGAGTGCAGAGTGCTGTCCTCTGCTTTTGGGTGATAAGCAGGGTTCAAAACATTTTCAATAGCTAGCCAGGATAGCCTAAGGAACTATCAATTCTTTCTAGAGAAAGGAGAGAATCACTTGAATGACTCTGATGTGGCTGGCCCCAGATGTCCACTGTGCTGAACTGATGGGGCCGAGTTCCCCAGGCTGTCTGGATCTGTAGATGGCTGCCTAAGCCCTCACTACAACCGAGCAAGTAGCTTCACCTCACCACCCCTCAGAAGAGGAAAGATGAGCCTTAACACAGAAATTAAAAACAAACAAACAAACAAAAAACCCAACAAAAAACCAACCAAACAGCCAAAAAAAAACCAATCCAGGAAAATAGTTTTTATTGCCAAAGTCATTTAGGGCGTGCTTTCCATCAGGCAAATAGCTCTGTGAGAATTAACTCAAAGTCTATTTTCCTCAAGGTGTAAGTCCTGTATTGGAGAGTAGCATAAAGGAAGGTTGTTCCCCTCCCATAAGCCATTCCCAGGGTCAATACCTCTCTTTCTTGTCCAGTCCCTTACTACTCATACCTACCATCTTGGAGTTTCTAGCTTTTTACTAAATTTGGTTGAAATAGGTGTGTGCATTCACACTACTGGGGAGGAGAAATGCACCCAAGCAGATCCAGATGCATGCAGTTAGATGGCATAACACTCATTTCTTTATGTTACTAGGTTAGAAATAAAATAGTAGTCTACTTTTTCAGGCCTTCCTGTTCTCAGTTTCGCCTGCTTTTGAAAGTTATGGTAGCTTAAAATAACCTCTATGCTGTGTCTAGAAATTTTCATGTTATGTTTTTGTTGGATAATTTTTCTAAAAGGCTTCCTAATTTAAAATTTAACATGTGAATATGATCTTTTTTTCTCCTTCAACAACTGTTTTCTAGAAGGGCTGAAGCTGATTATACTTGGATTGTGATTACTTAGTGGCTAGGCTAAAGCTGTTTCACAAGTCAGCACTGATGTGTTACTTTGAATTAAGATGAGAAGTTTTCTCATTTTAGGTTTTACGGAAAGAGCCATTCTAAAATACAAGAGTTCAATGTGTACAAAAATTCCTCCTGAGGACTTGCCTTAACATGATATATGACTGTATTTTGCAAGCTCTTTAGTCATGCATTATTTTTGTTTTATTAGACATAGTTGACCCTTTGATCTTGGTGAATTAACACTTTTACTGATCCAGAGTCTGTGAGTTCTACTCTTGTGCTTGTTGACACAGTTTTTTTTGTGACCTGGCATTTTTAATCATGCAAATTCTTGCTATAGCTTATTCATTTCAAATATGTTCATAGAATTGATTCCCTGACATGCTCTTTGTGACTTAACAGTTTTCTCTGACTTTTCTATATGGCTTAGCTCTTGGAGCTTGCAATAGTGTAACACAAGGTTCACATGCATTTTGACAATTTACCATCTTTTAGAAATGTCTACTTTAGGGTCTTAGACATTGCAAGAAGAAAGAAAAAGAAAAAAATTATCGTAATGCTTTTTCTGGGCTGTGGCCAGCTTAAGGAAAACATCAAGTTTTCAGGATAGAATTAAGTGGATTTGTAGAGAAACTTGAAACACTGTACACTTCCTGGCCTGAATTCTTGTAAGCCAATATGCAATGCATGTATACCATAATGAAATTCTCCGGCTGCAGTTTACATTTCATTCATGTCGCGTTTATCACTGGAATCAGTGGACATTGACTGCTGTAGCACATCAAGGCTTTGACCATTGTCATTCTGATCTTAATTAAAAGACGAGGGCTAGGATATAGAGTATGGTTTCCTACCAGCTCCCAGGCACGTCGAACTGATTAGAGCCTTTCTTCAACAGGCTGAGTTGAACACACCCAGGCCAAAACGGAGCTCAGTGAGTGTAAAGTTATGTGAATGGATGCCAGAGGCCATGGGAACAGGACGGAAAATTTTACACAGCAACTGCAATGTTTTACATCTTGCAAAATAACAGAGAAGCTAGAAGATAGTTTTTTAAAATCCAAATTTCAAACTTTGTCTTTTCTCAAGTCAGGGAAGATATATCAGACAACCTGCAATATCAAATATCTGATTTGATACCTCCCAGCACCTTTCCTAAATCATTGGCAAAGGTATATTGTTAATATTATTCATCCCCAATGAGAGAATATCTATCTGAAGTATAGTCCACTGCAAGATAGCTCCCGTGAAACACTTGGGACACAAGTTCTAGAGGAGTACAGCCTTTGTGGAAGTCCTTTGACTTAGGTATCTTAATTCTAAAATTTCACAAAACTATGGTGCATCAAAATTCTGCAATAATTTTGCTACAGATGGACAAATACAATATTTTGCTACAATATTGGACAAATTGAATCAAATGCTCTAACCAAGAAAAATTTCAGTGATCTTAAAATGTATTATTAAAAAGGGTAAAGATAGGAAGGAGAGGGAGCTGCATAAGAACACCACCTTGGAAAGAAGGAAAAAAAGATCTCATATAGCAAGGATACTTTTACTGACCCAAGAAAGAGATGATAAGTAGCAAAAATTACCGTCAGATATGGTAAAAGTGTAGATATTTCTTTTAGACGTGAGAAAATGAGTTGGCAAGATGAACACATTTAGTGTGCACTGTGGTACAGATGGGAATACCAAAGGGCCTTGAACTTATCCTTGTAACAGTCTGGTTACTTAGTTAAACACCACTGGGTATAGACAAAATAGGATGGAAAGGAAGTCCAACCCCTGCTTTTGCAGATAACCATATTTTAAATTTCCTCATAAACTGATTCTCTATCAGCTAGCTAGTTCTCATTTTGGCCTCTTCTGCTGATATTGGAGCACTGATCCAGAATGTCTGTGCTCCAGCACTTAAACTTGTTTCCACTTTCCAGCATAAAATTATATACAACTATTTGTTCTGGTTAGCATACATAGTTCTTCTTTTCCTCTAGTGTTTACACTCTGCTCCATTTTCATATTTTTTTACAGCACAATCATTCCTCTCATTCAGCTGTCATTTATTTGGCTATTGGAAACAAGTCCTCTCAAGTTATCATTATAAAAGTGCCTATTTTATTCTATTCAAACACATACAGAGTTTCTTTGAATTTTTTTTTTTCTCCATAGGCAACTGAACTATATGCAGTGCTCTAACTGGGCTTGGGAAAGTAGCTGTCTAGTGCTGTCTAGACTTTCACAAAAATGTCTTATCTGATAAATTCTGGAATCACATTTGCTCAAGAAAGCATCTTCATCAGAAAAAAATCTTTATGTTGTTGCTTGGTCTCACTTTATTTATCCAGTGAAAGTGGATTTTGCTGTTTCCTTTATTTTGCAAAGCTTGAGTCAGTTTGGCTTCTGGCAAGATCCTAAGACTTCTAAAACATGCATTTTGGGCTTGCCAGCTTTGGTCTTTGCAAATTCCTTTTAGGCTTTTTTTATTATTACTAGCATTCCTTTTGACACATACTGGTAGGTGATATTTTAGCTACTGCTGCAGTGTTTAGGAATGGAGCTGAAAATGGGGATCTAGATCCTACATCAGTAGCACACTGCTCTCAAGAACTTGCCTTGAGAAAGAAATCCCAAGCAGGGCAGGAAACTTCAAAAGGGGCATTCAATGAGTTCCATGTGGTATAACTTCAGATTGCTTAAACCTCTTGGGAAGCCAGCAATCGGGACTAGTACTCCGCTGGGATGCCTTACCAGTTCAATGTCATTACATTCGCAGGACATTTTGCTGAACCCTGTGTTGGTTATTGTGGGAGGATCAGCAGAGAATTGCTGAGAGAATGGAAATCTAGCTAAGCACTAGAGAAACATAAAGGCTATAATAGGATTTTCTTTAATTTTTTTTTTTGCTAATTACTGGAAGTTGCCACCTGAAAGCAGAGCTATTCTGTGTACTGGGATCCTATGGAAACCACAGCACACATGCAGCACCTAGCTACCTTGGCTCTGCCATGACAGACAGGACTGTAAGCTGCAATGCTTATTTGGTCTGACTGTCATTTTGTGTTCTTTACAGAGAGGTTTCAGCTAAAGGTCACGGGAGAGCCACTGTATATTTTTTCTTCAAATAAAATCAATTGAAGGACCTAGAACACAATAAGTTATGTTCAGGGCTGCACTTCCATGTATTCCCGTTGGAGACCTATCAATGTGAACTAGCACAGTTGGGAAATATCTCCAGCTTCCCCAGTTAATCAATATCTGTTCATTATACTGTCTCTGATGAATATGGGTAAGGATTGGATAAGCATGAGTCAGGTGACTTAAAAATAACTGCACCTCACATAAGATCAATAGAAGGAGTTTTTTTTTCCAGTATCACTTCAGGCAAACTAATGTACCTTTTATCCTACTCCCTTCTTACCGCCCCTTGCTCATTGTTGGTATATGAACATCAGTGCAGGAGTGGCTTTATTAAATTAGTAGCACTTAATCTACTGTCATGCTGTCAACTTGCAGGGAGTGAACAAGCAGACAGCAAGTTTCAAGTGGCCCAGTGTGCTTCAAAGGGCTCTTACCCAAGCAGTTCAGAGCTGTGCCAAAAGCAGTCTTTCTGGGTGCTTGCTAATATCTCTTCTCTGAGTATGAAAACCCTATGCTAGAAAAAAAAATTGGTTTAGGGAAATTCATGCCAATTATAGATGCATTATGACAGATTAAAATATTATAATTATGCTTGGCTTCCATGCAGAACCACATTAACACATCTATGACATTTAATAACACAGGAGGATAACCACATGCCTCAACAAAGGTTGACTTTCCCCAAAAGTTGCTTAACCTTTTTCTCCCTTCTTCCCTCTTTTTCCTGCCTGCTGAAATAAGGAGCTGCATGTTCTTGCAGTATTTTGGGGGAGGGGAGTGGAGAAAATTAAGGACAAAAAGAAAGAGGGTGAAATATAAAAAATAAAGGAGAGAAAGAATATGTAAG
>VWPU01006244.1:0-19274 GCA_013398955.1 Callaeas wilsoni
GGGAAGGGAGGGAAAAGCATTTTAGCTACGTATCACACTAAGGTGAGACAGGACAAAAATGGGCTTAAGAGTGGCTCTGTCACCCTTTCAAAGGACCATGTTGTTTGTCTTCTTACCAATGAGGCATGAGGTGCATCATACTGCCCAAGCAGGGGTCACTGCCCTGAGCAGGGACCTCATTCCCACACAGCTCCTGTTGGTCCCACATGAGCCGTGGCACAGAGTGTGAAGGACAGGCTGATCCTCAGCCTTCCCTGGGCCCCAGGAGGGTGTTCAGCCCAGGCATGCTGGCTTCTCGGTACCATTTCATTTTAAATCTCCTTTTTTCCTTATTTTTCACAGGCCTTTTCAAGGACTCATCCCCAAACCCGGTAAGAGACAATACCTTTTTGCCTAAGCAATGTATTGGCTAGGTGTTTAGTGGTGGTCAGGGAGTTGTAAACTGTGGATGGCAAGTATCATTTTATCAGCTGGAAGAAGGTTGTTCTGACTTCACTTTCCTGGGCCTCCCACTTTGGTTTTGTTGCTGTTTGGTGCATTTCTTGCCTGAGACAGCTGGCCTCAGCGTCACCCATCAGTACTGCTGCTGTTGCCTTGAAATGATGGCATTTTTCAAGAGTCAATCTAGGTCAGGGATCTGTTTTCTGTATTTAAGAAAGCACCCACTTTCTTAAGCGTTGTCTTAAAATCAATCTGTGTTGTAATGAGCTGGTGGGTGGGGTGGCAAGAGAAGGTCATGGTAAGGGGGTGATTAACCACAAGTGTCCATGCTGGGCTGCAGTAGCATGGCAGTGAAAGTCCACTCCAGCTCGTGAACATTCCACAGGCAGATGTAGCAGGGAAGACGTGGCAGAGGAGAGGACAGGGTGCCCAGGGTGTGCTCCCCACACAGCTGCTCAAATCATCATCCCAGAGCCGTGCCCTTCACTTTGAGTCCCTGCAGTAGCTGTCTCTCATTTCCTGGCTGCTCAGAAATGAGAGCTGCTGTCAGAAACGTGGGTAAAAACCTGTCTCGATTTTAAATGTCTGTAATTACAATTGTTGGAAGAGCACAGATGGGTGCAAAGAACCTTGTCATCTTTATTCATGGCTTCCCAGTTCCTTGGCCAGCCTCCATGGTGACGGCACAGTTTAGGAAAGGCAAATATGACAGACAGGAAAACATTTATATGCCCTTACTGGGAATAGCAGAAAGGTGTTAGAGCTCTAGCAAAAGGTGAGCTGTCAGGAAAATTCAGGCATGGTCCATGTGTTCACTTCTAGGAGAATTCAGGCATGGTCCATGTGTTCACTTCAGGGAGAATTCAGGCATGGTCCATGTGTTCACTTCTAGGAGAATTCAGGCATGGCCCATGTGTTCACTTCTAGGAGAATTCAGGCATGGTCCATGTGTTCACTTCTAGGAGAATTCAGGCATGGTCCATGTGTTCACTTCTAGGANCCATGTGTTCACGAGGAAAATCCAGGCATGGTCCATGTGTTCACTAGGAGAATTCAGGCATGGCCCGTGTGTTCACTTCTAGGAGAATTCAGGCATGGCCCGTGTGTTCACTTCTAGGAGAATTCAGGCATGGCCCGTGTGTTCACTTCTAGGAGAATTCAGGCATGGCCCGTGTGTTCACTTCTAGGAGAATTCAGGCATGGCCCGTGTGTTCACTTCTAGGAGAATTCAGGCATGGCCCGTGTGTTCACTTCTAGGAGAATTCAGGCATGGCCCGTGTGTTCACTTCTAGGAGAATTCAGGCATGGCCCGTGTGTTCACTTCTAGGAGAATTCAGGCATGGCCCGTGTGTTCACTTCTAGGAGAATTCAGGCATGGCCCGTGTGTTCACTTCTAGGAGAATTCAGGCATGGCCCGTGTGTTCACTTCTAGGAGAATTCAGGCATGGTCCATGTGTTCATTCCCACATCCCTGTGGAGGGCCCAGCCAGTGACAGGGAGGTCCCCCAAGACCTCTGTGGAATTTTGCCTTAGACTTGTATCTTTTGGTCCTAAGCAGCAATGTGCCAGTTTGCATCAGCTGGACCTTAAACGAGCCCTTACTGAAGCACAAATTTCTCAGAACTCTAGTTTTCCACAGAATTAGATGGCTATGTGTACGCTCCTCCAGCCATATCCTGTCTTTCCATTGCCCTGCTCTAAACAGTATCATTACATTAAGAGAAGTTGATCTGACACAAATCAAACCCTTAACAAAGGAGCACATCAGAAGGCAAATACTTCAGGCTGCTCCCTGGCTGGGAGACACAGCCTGAGAAATAGAGATGTAGAGGAAATGGATTTTCTTTTCAATGCACAACATTTCTTCCCTCCTGCAGCTGGATGCTCCCCTCACAGACTGGCCTTCTAGCACCAACCCAAAGGCATATTTTGTGTTTATTTTAGTACCCAGAGTGGGCTCAGCAGGCCACAGCATCCCTGCCAGGCTGGGTGCTTCACTCCCTCTCCTCCCGCTGAGATTTTAAATAAGAGCAGATACAGGTGAGGGGTTTTCCTTACTTGACATCTCAATTTGTTATAGACAATTTCCCATATTCGCCAAATCTTCAGAGACAATTCCAGGACTCTTTAAGTATTTTCTAGTAGTCAGATTACCACTGGAATGTCTCTTCCAGAAAAGAGCTGATTGTATTTCGCCCCTCCCTAATCCCCATTGGCAGCAATTAACCCGTTGTTTGCTTTTCCACCCCACTACATCAAAGTGGTTGGTGGCAATACAGTGGTGCAGTCACTGCCTTGGCTTCGATTGCTTTTCATTTGCCTTAGTAAAATGAATAATTTCCAACTAGCCACAGGTCACTAAAAATTTAAATTAAAGAGTCTTCTTTTTACCTTAATATTGTATAGTGAAGCCCTGTCACGTAAAATGAAGAGCAGCACTGTGCTTGGCATTAAAATAAAGTCAATGAAAATCACTTTTATTTCGTAGAGGAGGGTTAAAATGAAAGCAATAGTTACTCCCAAGCAGGATGGAATTGCAGAGGTCTCTAAAAGCTGGAAAGCTCAGGAGGTGACATCATAAATGTAAGGGAAGCTAATGGGTTTTGTGGATCATTTTGGCTAAAAATTACATGAAGAGTACACGTGTTTAGGAAAAAGGGAAATATAATGTAATTCTAAAAAAAAAAAATCACTTTGGAGTGATTTTAGTTGCCTTTAGGTTAAATTATGGGGTTTAATATGCTTTAAAGTTGTGCACCTCCTGCATTGCAAAGAGCATTCCCGGTAACTGCAGGACCACAGATCTCTTTCTTTTGGGAATACCCATTTTTTAAGTGTAACAGAAACAGGTTAAAGGATTTCAATATAATTTGAGGGCCTCATGTGCTTTTTTCTCAAGATAATCTGTAGTTTGTATGTCGAGTTGCTGTTTCTCCTCTAACGGGAGATGCGGGAGTTGCCAGTGCAGGAGCAGCTGGGGGCTGTGTGCCTGCAGGGATGCTGTTTGCAGAAGGAGGTGGATTTTGCAGGGAATGAGACTGGTTTTTGGAAAAAAACCCTTCTGCAGTGCAGGTTTGCAGCCTCTCAAAGATGAGACAATGGCCCTGAGTGCCAGCACTTCACCTGCCTGGCTTCCCCAGGGCCTTTAACCCAGGAGCACAACCCTGCTGGCATCCAGAAGTTTTCCTTTTGATTTCCAGTGCCTCTTCTCCACACTGCTGGTCTATGCTCCACAAAAGAGACCTTCCAAACCCCTTTTTGAAAGCAGAATGATCTTTCAGCATTAAACAGGAGTGAGCGAGCAGGGGTGAAGCTCTAGTGCTACAAACACTGCACTTATCCTTTTGTTTTTTCTTTCCTGAGGCACAGATACAAAACTGGCTTTAATATGAGCCTTTGAAAAATACTATCAAGAATATGTAATCTAGCACACACACACACACACAAAAAATCTTTCTTTATGTTAATTTTTATGTGCTTTGATTGAAAATGTAGACCAGCTCCATCTGTCCTATTCCCCAAGCTCCCTACCACCATGATAGATTATTTTCCATAGTCCAATTAATAAAGTAGGGCAGGCAGTGTTATGTAATTTTAAAAAATCACACATCCAGGCATCTTTTATATAATTTTTTTTTAATTTTATTTTTTTTTTAAATCACAAGAGCACAATCCTCCTCAAGACTTTGATGAGATGTGCCTCGCATTGGAAACTCCTAGCAAGAAAAATAGAAAAGAGGAAAGCTGTGATGAGGGCTGAGCACATCTTGCTCCATCACCAGGTTGCTTTTCAAGGTCCATATCCATCTCCTGTCAGCCCCCAACCCTTTTTAACCCACCAGCCAGGGCCGGGGTGATTATTTTTGAGTGCTCAACTGGTCACTGTTTCTAATCTAAGGTGAAAATTCAGGCAGGTTCAATATATATATGTGTGTGTGTGTGTATGTATACAAATACATATTTTTATATATGGATAATTATGAAGGTTAAAATTCAAGCAGGTGTGAATAGCTATGGAGCTTCAAAGCCTGTTTATAAGCATATCTGTGATTGCAATCACCTTTTTCTTTCCCCAGCTTTGGTCTCCTTTTCCCAATTGCCTCTGTGTGTGACATCCTCGCTGTCGAGAGGGAAGCACCGTCACCCTGCTCATCCAGCCCTTTCACTTTGCTCTTTCCTTCCCCCTGCTGTGTCCTTCAGAGACCCCAGCCCCCCTCATTTTTCAGGGTGCTCATCAAACAGTGAGATGGGTGCCATTCCACCCTGGCTGTAGTCCAGCAGGTTGGGATGCACTCCATCCCTTGCAGCGCAGTGCCTTGAACCTGCTGGGGTGCTTCCTGTGGTTAAGGCTGAATGGCACGTTTGGGTTAGCAGGACAAGAAATCTGAGTTACCTTTCTCAAGGTAATTTCATAGCGGCACCTTGAAATGCTGCAAAAGCCTTTGAGTAGCTGCCAACCAAAGGAAATGCCATGCTGCCTTTTCTAAACCACTTCTGATCCTTATTGGAAAGATCCTGCCATATGTTGCTCTCCCTTGCTGCCTGCAGTCTGCTTGTGCTCCTGCCTGCATTTCTCCTTGATAGAATCCATGCCAGGACCTTGTTCCCTCTTGGCTTGGACTCCAGCTTGGCTTTCCCAGCTCCAGCATGACCCATCTGTATCTCTTCCCCTCTGCATAAGCATTTAGTGCGGTGGGTGCTGCCCACAGGGTGTCACCAGCGATTTAGGGGTGGGATCCTGCAGCATGGCAGTGAGCGGCACTGCTGCAACTACTTACGGCAGAATTTTCCTTCCTGCAGCTCAGGGATGAAGAGCCCCAGCTCATGTGGGTCTACACCCAAATCCCAGTGCCTGCAACTGCCCTGGGCAGAACCACATGTTTTTTGCTGTTTCTTTGTGCCGCTGAACCGAAGGGCTCTTCTCCCCCATGCAGGGCGTCAGCAGAGCTCTGTGCTGCAGTGGCTGCTTTCCTGAGCCTGCTTGAAATGGGGAACGTGTATTTTGAGCTAGGTATTTGGAGCTACTTCAGATTGCTTATGCCTCTGCTTAGGAAATTTGGACACACGTGCTCCTGCTCTCTCCCCGGTCCCCTTCAGTTTACCGGTGTCAGTGCACTGCAGTTGGCATAAGAGCCTCCCCCCTGAGCCCCTTCCTTGCCCTGGGGCTGCAGCCCTGACCTCCCCACCAGCTCTCCCTGTGGCTGTGACTTCAGCAGGATGAGCCACTTCATTCCTCCTTTTGCCCATCATGCAAATCCTGGCCATAGTCCCATCTCTGCTGTTTTTCCACAGGAAATTAATTTCTTTTTATGTCACTCATCACTTTGGAGTCAGTGGCAAACACCAGCCTCTCCTTAGGGATTCCTTTTTCTCCCGTTTCCCCTGCTGATGCGGAACTGACACGATTTCCCTGTTTGCTTTTCATCTGCTTTAACCTGAGATGTTTTTTTCTCCTCTGGCACTGGAACAGCTGTGCAACAACAGCTGCTGCTACTCTGGCACATGCCATAAATGCTGCCATTTGGCCATGCATCCTTATGCACATGTGGACCTTGGGCTGCTCAGACGAGTGGCATAGCCAAAGGGATGCTTGCAGGCTTAAGCACATTCCAGCAAAGCAGGTCCTGGTATGAGGTGGAGAGCCCAGCTCACCAGGAAATAACTTGCCCAGCAGTTATTAGCTACCAAAATGTTCTATGCCAAGGGACCAGAGGAATTTTAAGCTGCTAGAGACTATCATCCTGGGTTTTGCTTTTGTTTGTGACCAAGAAACCAAGCTGCAGCACTCATGGATCTCTTTTTCTTTCTCTTTTTTTTTTTTTTGTCTTCCACTAACTTGCGCTGTAGCCCCTAGACGGATAACATCTTTGGAAAAAGCCTATGCTGCTTTGAATGGTACGTAGCTCAGTTGATGCATCGTAGATGGTAGCAGACAAGAAATGCACTTGTGTTTTAATATGGGAATGAAAATGTCTAAGCCCCCCAAATTTCAGGTATTGTTTTTTCCTCGCTGTTCTGTTTCCCTGTGATACCCAGAACTGAATGATACAGTGTTTTATTGTTGTTATTAATCCTTTCTGCATTTCTAAGCACCGTTGCTGTAGTCCCTGAGCATCGATGCCATCACTCCAGCCAAACCAACCTGCCACGTTCTTCTCATCTTTCATCCATGTGTCCCAGCAATTAATTTGTTACAAATCCACTTGCCACTCACAAGGAGAGCTTCCATGGATTTGGGATGGGGTTTTTTTTTTGCTTAGCTTTACCACATCCTCTGGGTGAGGGTTGGTGCATAGCCATGAAGGCTCCAGGGATGTAAGATACAGACTGATGTGCAGGAGTAAGGAAGAGCTCACCTGCCTGTGCTTGTGACAGGGCACAGCATAGCTGCAGCAGATCCAGCCTTAGTGCCATCAGCTGGGATTTTGGCTGTGGGTCTAGGTGTTAATTGCTGCTCCCACAAGGTGATAGATCCGCTTTGAAAACATACCTATGTTAAGCTAATTAAAACTGCATTTAAACCTGAGTTACTGCAAGATAGCCTCAGTAAAGTTTATTCTGGATTTACACAGGGGTGTAACTGAATTGCAGCCATGGAAGCTGGAAGGGGAAAGAATCCTCTTAGGATTCAGGGCCAGATCCTGGTTGCTGTATGGAGCCTGCCTTGGCTGAGTATCTCTTTGATGAGTCTGGGATTGCCAGCAGAAGAGATCTGAGCCATATTCTCAGTGGGATGTGTTGGGCAGTGACAGTTTCCTGATGAAAAGGGCTTTGTGACAAGTCTTCGGGTAACATGAGGCTGTTACTCCGTGAGCAGTGGCTGAGCAGGGGACAGCCATCCCCGTGAGCAGCATTTGAGGATACAGGTGGTGGCATGGGTAGGAAGAAGGCTCCATTGGGTATCTATCCTGCCCCACTGTGCTGTGGCTTCACCACTGAGATCAAGGTTCTGCACATGACATCATGAACACAGACAGAACCATTATTTATCCATGGGATACCTTCTATTTGGTTTTGTGTGGGTTTTTTGAGTCACTAGAAGAATAAGCAGTGATTTGGATTCTATTGCCCAACAGCAGACACCTAAACCTCAGATTTAATAATCATTTAATTATATAATAGATATAATTAAATTATAAATTATAAATTCAATATAATAAATTAAATATATAATTATAATATAATTTAATAATACATAATAAATGTAACTTAGTGTCTCTCAAAGGAATGTTGAGCTCTGACAAGTCCTATAGGAAAAAAAGCAAGTGGTGCTTTAAAAATGTGACCACTTGTATGTAAGTGCCTGTGGAGTGCAGGGGTGCTGACTTAAAGCAAGTAGGATTGAGAAAGATAAGTTAATTGACTAGCTACTATTTTAATTTTAAAAAAAGATAACACAGACCTGAAGCCAGCAGCATGGATAAACTGGCTTTATGGGAAGGACTCAGCACATTTCAGGAGCACCAGTGGCTTCCTTGATTTACTCCTTCCTTCAGTTTACTCCTTGAGTTGATTAATTCCCAAACCCAAATGGGTAAAGTCAAAGGGAGATGGAGATCCCTTTTGCCTGGGCACAGAGGGGCAGCTCCCTGGGAAGCAGTGCCACTGGCCAGAGCCTCCTCTTTGGCTTCGCTGTTATGCATGCTCAGTTCCAGGATTTTCATGACATTTGTTTGTGTCCTCGAATGGGAATTCAGGAGTAGTGCCCACCTCAAGGTGGAAAAAACCCCCCTTGGGATCTTGTTTCTTGCACTTGGGGCATGAGTGGAAAGACCTGCTGTGTTTTTCAGTCCCAGAGAATTACATGAGTGAGAACACTGAATTTTGGTGTGTCTTTGTCTGCTACCATCTACACATCCACACGGGTACGTGTGCACAGCCCAGAAACTGAGCATTGATGACAAGGAAGTCACAGAGGGAGCCCCCAGGGCCGGCCCCTCGGGTCTGCCGTGGCCTCCAGAGTGGCACCACAAGGCATCACCTAGAAATCAGAACTCCTTGGCAACGTTTGAGTTTCACCTATTGTATTGGTGTTTTGCTCCATGCCATTCAGGCTGCTTTGTTGCCATTTCTGGATTTGGAGCACAACTTGGCCCTGAGCTCTCTTTTCAGAAAGTTTTGGGGGTTTTTTGGGTTTTTTGGCGATTTTTTTGTGTAATGTCCAGGCAAAGCAATTGTTTTCCAGGTGGAGAAGAGGCTTTTTTGAGGCTGTACCCTGCAGTAGCAGGGTGCAGAGGTTTGAGGTTGCCAGCTTCTCTCCAGCCCCCACAGCAGCAGAGTGGCTGAGGTGTGGGATGGGGGTCTTTCTGCCTGGAGTGCTGAGCACTGAAATCAGTCCCATGCAGGGGGGCAGGGACTTGCAGTGAATTTTCACCTTGCGTTTAAAACAACACTTCCAGCCATGTGTTTGCTTGAAACCAAAACAAAAACCATATGATTGCTCAAAATAATAAACCATAATCACGTGATTGCTCAAAATGAAACCAAAAAGCTGCAGACTGGGGGCAGAGGATGCTTGGATCCTTCATGCCAAGGTTTGCAGGGATCACCTCGATGCTGTTAAAGCCCACCATGAATAGCCATCCGCTCTCGTGAGACCCCACCTGAAGCACTGCATCTGGCTGAGGCCCCCAACACAGGAAAGACCTGAACCTGTTGGAATGAGTCCAAAGGAGGCCACAAATTTACCCAAGAGCTGGAGCACTCCTGCTCTGGAGCCAGGCTGGGGCAGCTGGAGGTGTTCACCTGAAGAAGAGAAGGCTCTAGGGAGACCTTAGGGCCCTTTCCAGTGCCTAAAGAGGCTCCAGGAGCGCTGGAGAGGGACTTGGGACAAGGGCCTGGAGTGAAAGGACAAAGGTGAATGGCTTCACACTGACAGAGGGCAGGGTGAGATGGGATATTGGGAAGAATTTCTTCCATGTGAAGGTGGTGACACCCTGGCACGGGTTGCCCAGAGCAGCTGTGGCTGCCCCATCCCTGGAAGTGTTCAAGGCCAGATTTGCCAGGGCTTGGAGCAACCTGGTGTAATGGAAAGTGTCCCTGCCCAGGGCAGGAAGTTGGAACTGGATGGTCTTACAAGGTCCTTTTCAACCCAAACCGTTCAGTGATTCCATTATTTTTACCCTGTGGCTTGCCAGCCTGGGTGACCGTGCCTGCCTTGGTTTTAGGGATCCTCCTCGGGAGGAGAGAAGGTGGGGAGTCCACCCCACTGAGCTGGTCCTGCATCGTGCAGCCCGGCTTGCTGGGGGCTGAAGGGGGGAGCACAGCAAGAGGCAGATAAGGTGTGTTCACTTGGTACTTTTTACCTGTGGGGGAAAAAAGGCATCAAAAGGGACAGGTTAGGGTTAGGGTCATTTGTCCCTAGGTCAAAGGTTAGGATCATGACCCCAGTCATTTGTCCTGGAGCCTCCTGAGGATGCTAAATAGCTGAGTGTAAAAATCTACTGACTTAGGCACATCGTTTGAAATGAGAGAATGAAAGATAAACTGTTTAGCACAATGAGGATAATTCAAAAAGCTAGTAAAGCCAGGCTGATTATATGGCATATTATAAAACAATACTTCACTTAGGAGCTTAGCCATAAAAGTGCTCTCTCATTCCTTGATGTCACTTGTGGGAGCATTCATGGCACTGAGGGCTTGAGTCTTCATTGCTTTGCATTTTTTCTAGTCATTTACAGCCCTGCAAAGTAGATATAAAATTCTTTAGGCTGTGGCAGCACATGGCAAAAAGAGATCTGGCAGCATTTTAGGGCTGCTTTGCACAGCTCTGAGAGGTGTCACAGGGTGCAAGCACAGAGAAGCACCTCTGAGGTGTCCCCAGGTCATTCTGGGGCAGAGGGACAGGGATGCTGTCCTGCATTATGTTAGTGAGATTGGTTTTCCAGGGGCTCAGAAGGAAACAAGTTAAGTTCATCCCTGTTCTTTCTTGCTTTTGCAGATGAGGACGATGCGAACAGGCTTGGAGAGAAGGTGATTCTCCGAGAGCAAGTGAAGGAGCTTTTCAATGAAAAATATGGTGAGTCTCTGCTTGTACACATCAGAGGATGAGGTTGGTTTTGCTGAGAGCAGCCACAGTTAAAATTATTTCCACAAAGGCCTCTATTTATAGCCCAAGCACATGGCAGCTGCTGCAGCGCAGATACTGTCCTGCTGCTCCCTGTTACAGCCTGTCCTCAGGGACATCCCTGTGTCTGACTCTGGGCAGGTGGGACCAGGACCTTCTTGTTGACAGCTCATCCTTGGAGAGGGGAAAGGGTATGGCAAAATGCAGCACAGTAGCAGGATTTGTTCAGTCTCATGTCAGCCTTTGATGGGACAAACTGTCTGTGAGGAAAGCCAGAAATGTGGCTCTGCAGCCACTAACAGCTTCAGGTGTTGGGGCTGCAGAGATGCAAGGTGGGACCAGGCTCTTACAGTCAGAAACAGAGCAGGAGTGAGGGATATTCTCTACTCCTCACTGAGCAGGAACTGAAGGGGGACCCAGAGAGGTGAGCAGCAGGTTTAATTGTACAGAAGGAAGAGCTTTTAATGCAGCAGGGATTTAAATTGAGGTGTATCACTGCCATAGGATGTTGTGGAGGCCAAATAAATAAATTGATTGAAGAAATGGGCAGGAGTGATGTGACATGTGATGTGACATGTGATGTGATATGTGATGTGATATGTGATGTGATGTGATGTGATGTGATGTGATGTGATGTGATGATGAGAATGGCTTTGATCTCCACCCCAGCGACCTCCAGACTTGCTGACATACAGAGGCAAGAGGAAATGGGCAAATCTCTTCCATTTCCCCTCTGTCCTGGGCTGTCTTGCATGCTGCTGGTCCAGCCATGGGCTTGGGCAAGTGCAGCAGTGTGTGTGTGTTCTGAACTCACCTGAGGCTCCTGGCAGAATTCTAAATGGAGACTAACAGAGCAGACAATAAATTGGGCAAGTACATGTAAAATGGCTGGGTGGGACGTGACTGCAGCAAAGGTTGGGCATCGCAGCAGCCATGGCTTCCCCAAGTCCCCCAGGGCTCTTGGTCCTTCAGTTGGCTGGTTCTGGAGCCCTGTAGGGTAAGGCTGCTGTGCTGTCCTCTGTTCTGCCATTACAGGAGAGGCTCTGGGCTTGAACCGGCCTGTCATGGTGCCCTATAAACTCATCAGGGACAGTCCTGACTCTGTGGAGGTTACGGGGTTGCCAGACGATATCCCTTTCAGAAATCCCAATACCTATGACATTCATCGGCTGGAGAAGATCCTGAAGGCACGGGAGAGCATCCGAATAGTGATTATAAACCAGCTCCAGTAAGTTTTCCCAGCTTTGCTATGGGGGAAGTTTCTGTTTGTTAAATGTTGTCCTTGCTTCTTCAGCCATGAGCAGGGCAACTCACCATGAGGCCACTGGAGCCACCATATACCTGTGGAGGACCTGCTCCATCCCTGGCATCCACTGTCCTGGGCTGCAGGGAGGCCCTTGCCCATGGGCGGGCACAGTGGAGGGTTAGCAGGGCCGATTTGTCCCCTCTTCCTTGTGCAGTTTGGGATGATGATGCTGGGAAGGGAGGTGACATGGGGCAGGTAACTCAGAGACCCAGCTGAGTTCCTTCAGGTCGCTTCCCTCCAGGATGCACTGGGATGCTCCAAGGCCCCTCTCCACACAGAGGGGTGTTGGAGGACTCGGCTCAGGGTCAGGGTCTGGGCTGTGTCCCAGCACAGGCAGGCACACAGGGTGAAACAACTGACTCATCCCTTGTCTCTTCCACAGGCCATTTGCTGAAATGTACACCGAGGCCAAACAAACAGGTAAGGGAAGGGCTAGGACATACATAACTGTGGCTTTCCTGGCACTGTGGGAGAGAAAATGGATGGGAGTTGTGAGGTGACGTTTGAACCTCGCACATCCCCAGGGCAGGATGTGGAGAAGATCCTACCTACAAAAAATCAGGCTCAGCCTCTGTTCCAGAGTAAACTATCCTCTTGGAGGATTCCACTTCTGTGAGCTGTGGGAAGACTGGGCTGTTTGGCTGAAACTTCCAGCATGTTCTGGAGGATGTGATTATCCCTCTCCCATTAGCAATTTACTCACCATGAGCAATTTATTCCCTGGTTAAAGCCCTTAATTTGAGCCATCGTTTAGCAGTTGAATTTCTAAGGCAACAAGGTTTCTGTCATCACTGGGAATATGTTTCTCTCTCTGTCCCATCAGCCCAATAAATCTCAGTTTGAATCAAATGTGTCAGAATTAGCAGTCCTAGAGATAACTACGATCCTATTAGTTTTATGAGAAGAGGTGGATGAATAGAGAAGGGAGATCTGGCGAGCAAGAGCCTGCGTGCAGTTTGGTGAAAGCTGGCAGCTCTGTGCCAGGTCGAGCCTGTGTCACCAAAGGCAGCACAGCAGGTCACTGCAGGGGGATGCTCTGGGGAAGGCAAGGTCAGAGTGGCAAGATGAGTCCCCACGTTTAGGGACCACTCCCAGGGCTCAGACACCTCATGCCTTCCCTCTCTCCTTGCAGAGAAAGACATCAGTGTTCCCAAACGGAAGCGGAAGAGGATCTCCGAAGGGAACTCGGTATCTTCCTCTTCCTCTTCTTCCTCTTGCTCTTCTTCCAATATGGAGTCTACATCATCAACAAATCAGATCTCGCTTGTGGTAAAGCCTTCCAGATATTAGGGGGGTTACTGCCTACCTATCTTTCTGCTTCAGGATCCTGGTCTCTGTTCTCCTCAAGCTGTCACCACCTCCCTCTACCTGACAAACACTATAAAGTATGATGTAAAATGGCACAAGCAGGTTTGGTGAAGGAGGGGACACACCTGTGGGGCTGTCTTTTTCTGCAGGGTTTGTCTGGAGGAGGTCAGCAGAGCAAAGTGTCCAGCACCCCCTGGGGCTCTCCTGCATTCCTGCAGCGTGCCTCGGGGGTGCTCAGCTTTAGTGGGTGCTGCATATGTGACAGGCTCAAGCAAATCCCTCCACCCCAGTGGGTTAAAACACAAGTGCTGGTGACATCATGACATCACCTCGGGTCTGTGGTGCTCCTCAGCAGGACCTGGTGGTTCCCCACGGTCCAGGCTGTGCTGGGTGCACGTCTGGCCTTGTTCTGGGAGCAATGTGGAGCTCTAGAATGCCACAAAATGGGAAAAATAGGAGATAAATCAGGGAGTTGCGTACAGCTGTGCTCCCTCAGGGCTTGGCTTCACTTGTGGATGATACCAAATAAAACCAAATGGATGATACCAAAAATGCACAAGAGAAATATAAACTTAAAAGGATTTTTGTCAAGTTTGCTAGTGGTGTTTTGGTTTGGGGCTGGTTCTTTTCTCTTACTTGGAAAGTGGGAGCAACAGCCAGTGTTGGAACATGTCAGAGATTTGATGTATGCATGGTTTTTTGTTGTGTCCTAACAGAGACTTTTGCCTTCTTTTTCTTTCCCTCTCTTTCAGCAATGGCCCATGAACATGTACATGTTAGACTATGGTGGTCTAAACGTCCAGATCCCAGGACCTATTAACTATTAGACCTCAATATCGAATAAGAACCTCAAATGAAAGAAAAAATAAATAAATGTAATTTATGTAAAAAGTGTATATTCCAATATGTATCGATGCTTTTTAGTTTTTCCAATGATTTTTACACTATATTCCTGCCATCAAGGCCTTTTTAAATAAAAATAAAAAGTGTTGCCTTGCTCTTAAAAGTACTTATTTTATTACATATAGTATTGATAAATAACATATATAGGTAAGAATAAGGGCAGAAGGGCACCCCTTGGACAGACCTTGTTGGGCTTTGGCTGCTCAGCAAATCCTCAGTGCCTTAGCTTGAAGCCAAGAGGTCTGAAATGTTTTAGTGCTTCATTTAATTTCGCTCAAAAGTGTAAAAACTTACGTACAGAGCTGCCAGAGGAGTGGTACCGAACTGCAGTGGTGACAGAGGAGGGAACCAGCCCTCCCAAGCTCCAGGCACCTTCACCCATGAGTTCTGTTGGCTCCAGAGCCAAAGTGCATTTGGATTAAGGGGGAAGGAGGTTTCAGGCCCCCCAAGAGGTGAGATCCCCCCAAGGCTCCTGTGTCAAGCTTCCTGCCATCCCAGGCTTGGAAAGGCACAGAAGGATTAGAAAGGCACAGAAGGATTAGACTGCATGCATTTAACTGGCATCTGAACCAGGAAAAATTTTTGGCCAGTGAAGTCCTTCACGATTTATGGTTTTACGATTATCATTCTATGATTCTGTGATTTTATAGGAGGCTCTGATGCCTTCTGGGGGCAGGTGGGACCAGGAATAGAATCATGGAATTGTTTAATTTGGAAAAGATCAATAAGATTGAGTCCAACCATTAATCCAGCACTGCCATGTTCACCACTAAACCACATGCCTCAGGACCACATCCACATGTTTCTTGAATGGTGGCAGGGTGATGGTGATGCTTGCACTTTCCTGGACAGTTTATTTCAATGCCTAACCTCCCTTTTGTTGAAGACATTTTCCCTAATACTAAATCTGAATATCCCCTGGCAAAACTTGAGGCTATTTCCTCTTGTTCTGTCACTTGTTACTGCAAGAAGAGCCTGCTGCCTGCCTGGCTACGACATCCTTTCAGGTTGTTGACCTCCCTTTTGTTGAAGACATTTTCCCTAATACTAAATCTAAATATCCCCTGGCAAAACTTGAGGCGATTTCCTCTTGTTCTGTCACTTGTTACTGCAAGAAGAGCCTGCTGCCTGCGTGGCTACGACATCCTTTCAGGTAGCTGTAAGCAAGAAGGTCCCCCTGAGCCTCCTGTTCTGCAGGCTGCCTGCACTGGTGCTACACAGGTTCCATAGCACTGGACCACTGCAAGAGGCAATGCTGAGTGCCTCCAGGGATGGCCCTGGACTCCTCCGTGTACCCTGGGCTACTTTGCCCCATATAATAAACAAACCAATAAATTGAGGGATATAATTTGAAATTCCTGCCCTTGTATTTCCATTCCATTCCTGGAGTTTGGCAGCAGAAGCAAATGGCCCGGACTGTTGTTACTTTCCACCTCACGTGTTTAACCTGTGCTTTGTGCCTGCTAAGAGCCGTGCATGGGTGAGACATGGTGGGAACTAATGTCAGCATAAGAAACCGAGAAGAGGAAATATCCTGGCTTGTGTGTAGGTAAATGCAGCCCAGCATGAGCCACCAGTGAAGCAAGAGCCCTGGGGCTTCCAGCTTTGGAGTCATGATAAGCAGCGATACGTGGTGTCACTGTGAGGTGACCATTGCTGGGTGTCCCTCCAGGACTGGTCACAGGCTTGTCACAGCAAACCTGCCCTAACAGCAGCAGCAGGATCAAAGTCACTCCTGATGGTTTTTCTGAGTAGAATCAGCTGCTTTATTTGTTTTACATGACTTCGATCGGCTTCAGTCTGTGTCTCTTCAGGCCATGAGAAGGCTTTGGGCAGCGGATAAACACGTTGCTTGATGGTGAGTAGATGTGTTTCAAGGCAGCTGCGGGTTCCTGGATCTGGACTTGAATTTGCTCTGGAGTTAGATGTAAATGATCACACGAGATAACAAAATCCCAGGTAAATATAGGACATGGCACAAAAGTGGTGAAGTCTGTATCAGTGACCCCAGTTAGAAATATAGTTTAACATCTGAGCAGTTGACATCAAAATCTGAGTCTTTCTTGTTTCTGCCTGATACTCAGACCTGTGGCATCTCCAATTACAAAATGTGATTCAGAGATAAAAACTAATTTTCTCTTCCCAAATGTCTGAAAGGGGCTTATTTGCATGTTATACTCTACCAAGGAGATGTCTCATAAGAGGGCACACTTACTATATTTTAATTTTTTTTTGTGTTAAGGACATAAAAGTCTGATGCTGTAACACTGAAGGCATTAGCATGGTTTAGTAACGATAGGGATGTTTGAGGCTGCTGATGGAGGCCCTGGCAGGGTGGGGGGCTGGACTACTGCACCCACACAGGCCCTGATGATGCTGCCAAAAGGCAGAGGTGAATGCAAGCAGTGGAGTTAAATCAGGGCATAGGAACTGTGCTGGGGACTAAGGATTTAGTTCAGAGAGCTGAATGTAATCATAAAGGCTACAAATGATGGGGGGTATGTGTCAGGAAAATTAATCTACCAACACCAGAGGTTTATGTCCAAAAAGGAGACAGAGGAGTCCCGTTACTTTATTCGAATAAAGGGAGAGGCCATGGGGCATTCCCCTGGGGTCTCTCAAATTTTTGGAGGACACAGCCTCCTTTTTATCCCAATTTCCCGACTCGCATTTTCCCTCTCTCTTTCCCCATTGGCTGAGGTACTTGAGAGGTACAGACTTCCCGGAATGCCTAATTTTTAAGATTCCCTTTTAAGGTATACCCCCCCTTGCCTTTTTTTTTGTTTTAATTCCTATGGAATTTATGGTTCTCCTCATTGTTTCTTTCATCTTTTGATATTCAATTTCATTTATTTGCAGACCTACAGTTTACTGATAGAGACAAATCTCTCTTTCCATTCATCAATCAGTGGAATCCTTTCCCATTGTTTCTTTTATCTCTCAGTGCTAGTTTTTATCTACTAGCAGGCCCACAGCTTATTTGTAAAGACAAGTCCCTCATTCCTTTCACTTTTATCTCTTAGTGCTAGTTTTTATCTACCAGCAGGCCCACAGCTTATTTGTAAAGACAAGTCCCTCATTCCTTTCACTTTTATCTCTTAGTGCTAGTTTTTATCTATCAGCAGGCCCACAGCTTATTTGTAAAGACAAGTGCCTCATTCCTTTCAATATGGAAACTGAGCAAGGAGACTCTGCCCCCAGCAGCATCCCCAGCTCAGAGCCTGGTGAGCAAGATGGGGCAGGGAAAGGCTGGCTGTGCCACTTCGGCATGGGCTGAGTCAAAACGCTGGGCTCAAGGTTTCTTCCCTAAGTTTCCTGATCCATGGTACAGAGCTCTGCATGCCCCTAAGCCCCACTCACGAAGGGGCAGCTTGTGCCCTGCTCCATCTGCTTATCTGGGATGCTCTGCATCCTCATGGCACCTCCAGGGCCCCCCGGCTGGGTCTTGAGGCTGCTGGGTTCTGGTAACAGATACATTTTGAGCAGGGAATAGCAGCAATTCCTGCTGTAATTTTGAGGAGTTTCAGGGCCATAGCATCCACTTTCCATTTTCTGTGGCTGGGGTGGGAAACTCCTGCCCCGGTGCCTGTGCTTGCTTGTTGTTGGAAATGATATAACTTTCCTAACTATTAACTTTAATTAGTTGTTTTAATTAACTGCAAGTAGTGCCCACTTTTAGCCAGCACCAGTTAAGTTTCTTTACAGGCTCTTATTGTTACTGTGATCATTAAATCACTGAAACCTTATGTTTGCTAAAACTAACCCTGACAAGCTTCAATAAACAAAGCCAAAGGGAGTTGAAGATTGGACACCTGGGATCTTAAATTTATAACCCTTGTAGGACATTGGAGTAACCAGAAGATACAGAAGAGATTCAGGCCTGGAAAGCTGGACACCCCCCATCTGAGAAAAAGATTGTAAGAGGACTAAAGAATGTGGATCAAATTAGCATGAAGAATAAGAAATCAATAACCAACAGAGGATAGGATGCTAATTAATGAAGAGAATTGTGTAACTTAGAACCCAGGAACATTAATTTCTTTGTTTGCTGAAAATGTATAAACAAGTGAAAAGGTTTTGTATTGGCATCTGTGTGGAGGCCAGAACTTTGTCAGCCACACACACACACCTCTGGGCCAAGAATAAAGCAATGCCTTACTCCCTAACACTGAGAAGACAGTGTTAGAGAGTCTTATTTATCCTGATGGTTTTGGCAACAATTTACCTGCAACCCCAGATGGGACAATGCCTTTGATGCTCCGTGGATTTGCGGGATGGAGGACTCTGGTGTGCATCAAAGGCTTTTTTCAGGGAAATCTTTTGATCCTATAATCCAATGAATTCAAGGCAAAACCTCTGGGCTTTATTACAGCATTATTAAGAGTATAAAATTATATCTAACCATAAGCTGCAGCAGAGAATCCCCCCAGAAACGGAGCTCTATAATACAATTGGGTTATAAAAGTGATGATATAATTTGTTATTTTCTATTAAAAGTGATTGTAAAACTGTGTAAGTGAATATGAAAAGGTTTCAAGTCTCCAGCTAATCAGAAAACTGTACTTTTAAGGGAGTACAAGTCCCCAGCTAATCAGAAAACTTTAAGTGGTTAACAGAAGCAATGCAGGCCTCAGAGATTCTTTTAACTGTGGTGGCTTGTGTAAGATCATGCACTACCTAACACAGGAATGCCCATAGCACAATTTCAGACTCAGGAAAGGTTGTAAAAAGTTATAAAAAGGTTTTAAAAGGCTATTTAAAAAAAAAATTGTAAGAGGTTTTAAAAATGTTTTAAAAGTGTAGAAAGGTTTTTTTGTAAAGTGGTAAATATAGTGTGGGACTGTTGTCATAGCTCCTGGAAGAAGAGATTCCCAAAATCTCCCCTTGAGTTGTGTTTTAAGGAACTGGAAAAGGCTGGGGGTGGGTGTGTGTGTAGGTGATCCCCTGACATGAAAACATCTTGTTGAATATCGTTATCTTTGGTGGCTGATGTATGAGCTAAAGGATCACAAAAAGAGGCATGTTAATGAGACTGACAATTTTGCAACTAATGCTGTTTTATAAAAGGAGTTGGAATGGAGTTGTATGTTGATTTATTTTTTTGATTTGCAGAATAATCCTGAGTTGTGGAAGAAATATATGCACGGTGTTAAAAGGATAAAAAAACTCTCAAAAGGTGTTGTTTTGCCTGCAGGTACAGGTAAATGTTGTATCAAACACAGGAAGAGAGAGTGATGCCTTGGAGAGGCT